>BQKN01052735.1:0-20244 GCA_022839385.1 Asparagus kiusianus | reverse complement strand
GTTAGGTGAGGGTGGGGGTGATGGTGAGGGTGAGGGTTAGGGTTAGGGTTTGGGTTAGGGTTAGGGTTAGAGGAGGATTAGGTGAGGGTGGGGGTGATGGTGAGGGTGAGGGTTAGGGTTAGGGTTAGGGTTAGGTGAGGGTGGGGCTGAGGGTTAGGGTTAGGTGAGGGTGGGGTGAGGGTGAGGGGTGGGGGTGAGTTTGAGGGTTAAGGTTAGGGTTAGGGTTAGGTGAGGGAGAAGGTGAGGGTGAGGGTTAGGGTTAGTTGAGGGTGAGGGTGAGGGTGAGGGTGGGGGTGAGGGTGAGGTTGAGGTTGAGGGTTAGGGTTAGGGTTAGGTGAGGGTGAGGGTAGGGGTGAGGGTGAGGATAATGGGTTAGCGTAACTATTATATCATTAATTACATAGAAACTACACACACCGTACACTCATATTTTCGAGCCGTAGAATTCCCCGTCCAATAAATACTATATATAATCTCTTTATTTACTTGTCACATACGCATACAGGATCGTTGGCGGATATGAGACCATCTTGTTCGGTCCGACAACCTTTTTGTACACGTATGTGAGAGGGGGCTTATATATAAATATTTATTGGATCTGTCCAGTGTGGACGGGTTAGGTATGTAAACATGGCGTGTATATGTATTTACTTGTGTTCTTGTGTACTTTCTTTTCGTCAGAGTTTCGGCGGCGCTTACTCGTTGTTCTCCTGTACAAATTGCGGAGGGATATGCAGGAGTATATCCTTCCCACTATAGTGTACTCGGAGAACAGCGGGTAGGTGCTGCCGAAATTTTGATGAATTGAAAGTAGACTTGAACACACGTAAATACATATACACGTCACGTTTACATACCTAATGGGATAGAAGCCTTTCTCTGACAGCCGGTCACACATGCGGTCCTCTGAACACACATTTACATCACTAAATTAAAATGATATATATAGAGATATGCTCACTTCCATTAATTTTTAAATTCTAGATGCGGACAGTTCCTGACAAATCGTTCATGAGCATACCACGTGATCGAAGGTATCTAGACACCCGATACAAGGATGGGATTGAAGCTTTCTTAGCCTACTCTGACACAAACCCTCTACGGTCGCTAAGCGGGTCGATTTTCTATCCTTGTAAGAATTGCAGGAACGGTAAAATGCTCGCCAGGAGTGACGTAAGTTTTCATCTGTCAATCAATAGATTTGATTGCTCTTATGTATTTTGGAGTCATCACGGTGAAGGCGTCCCGAAGATACAATCAGAGGAAGAATTTACTGAAGTCAGCAATCCGACAGTTGACACGACTGATATGTTAGAAGATATTCTTGCACCACCGTCAGTGAGTGATGTCAACACTAATGATGTGTCTCAAGATGTAGATCGATTGATGAGACTTGTTGAAGAAAACGAGTCACCGTTATACGAGGGGTGTAAGGAGTTCACAAGGCTTTCTTTTATGCTGAGGCTTATTCATATCTAAACACTCAGTAGAATGGCTGTTACACATTTTGAGATGTTATTAGATTTGTTGAGGAAAGTCATTCCAGGTGGTGAGAAAAGCATCCCCGCGACCTATTACGAAGCTCACAAGATTGTTGATATGCTGGGGCTTGATTACAAGAAGATAGATGCCTGTCCTAACGACTGCATCTTGTACAATAAGGGTAATGAAGCTCTGGAGGAATGTCCGACGTGTCATGTATCACGTTGGAAAGGAGAAGCTACAAGCACATCCGAAGGTGGTGCATCCAATAAGCAGAGCAGAATCCCTACGAAGGTTCTCCGATATTTTCCAATTATTCCTAGGCTGCAGCGGTTTTATATGTCTGCCGAGCTTGCTGAGAATATGCGATGACACTCGACCGAACGCAAAGAGGACGGGAAACTAAGACATCCTGCGGACGGTGAGGCATGGAAGCACATTGACCGTATATACCCCGACTTCGGTAAAAAGTCTCGGAATATTAGGCTGGGGCTTGCTAGTGACGGATTTAATCCGTTTGGATTAATGAGCTCTGCTTGGTCTACTTGGCCAGTGTTGCTGACACCGTACACCATGCCGTCGTCGATGTGTATGAAGCAACCGTACATGATACTGTCACTTTTGATCCCTGGAAGATATTCTCCTAGAAATGACATTGATGTTTTCCTTCAACCATTAATTGACGACCTGAAGCTTCTCTGGGAAAAAGGTGTCAGCACTTATGATGCTTATGGTAATGAGTCTTTCTATATGCGGGCAATGGTCATGTGGACAATTAATGACTTCCTGACATACGCTAACCTGTCTGGATGGTCGACGAAGGGTCAGATTGCTTGTCCGATTTGCATGTCAGACTATGAGGGAAAGTTCCTGAAGTACAGCCGTAAGTTTTGTTATTGGCAACACAGAAGATGGTTGCCTACAGGGCACAAGTTCAGAAAGTTAGTAGGAAAGTTCGATGGCAATCCAGAAAGTAGACCGGCACCACCAAGTCTGACCGGAGAAGAAATATTTTGAGCTTCTACATCCTTTACCTAGAAAAATATTTGGAAAAAAAGATTCAACAAAGAAAATCCATTTGGGGTTAGGAGAAAAATATTGAAGCAAAAATAGAAGGGAAAGGGAAAGGGTAAGCTATTTCTCAAGGGAAAATCGAAAGAAAATAAGCCTCGCAATATCCAGTCGCATGGGCGTGTCTCAAAGGGCACCGAACTTCCGCATGGATGGTCAAAATTCAGCATATTTTATCAGCTGTCATATTGGAGAAGTTTAAAAATACGTCACAACTTGGATGTCATGCACATCGAGAAGAACATATGCGAGAATCTCTTGAACACTTTGTTGCAGGATGGGAAAAAAATCGAAAGATGACTTAAGGGCACGTCGAGACCTAGCAGAATTGAACATTCGTCCGGAACTACAAGCTATAGATAAGGGCGACGGAAAGTTTAAACTCCCAGCCTCCCGTGTCACATTGTCGAAGGATGAGGTCCACAATATGTGTTTATTTCTAAAGTCCGTGAAGACACCGAATGGTTATGCTTCAAACATTTCAGCAAATGTGCATATTGAGGACAGAAAGATTTTGGGACTCAAGACACATGACCATCATATTCTATTACATCAACTTCTCCCGGTTGCGTTGCGACATGCTGACAAGGAACTCGCGATGGTGGTAATAGAATTCTGCGGTTTCTTCAAGCAACTGTACTCTAAGGTGATTGATGTCAGGGAGTTTGAAGAATTAGAGGGATGTGTTGCCAATACACTGTGTAAAATGGAAATACTATTTCCTCCCTCATTCTTCACGGTCATGGTGCATCTCACAATATATATGTGTGAGTCATTTATTTTAATTTTCATCATTATTAGTTATTAGTTTATTATTATGTTTAATACACTGATTTGTATCTATTTTTTCTTTATATGCTGAAGCGATTTTTCTTTCTTGACGATAATATTTGTGCCTGGACGTACTGCTTCACGTAAATCAATTTATCGTTCAAGAGATGGTGGTTTGAGGTAAAGAAAAAATATTTTCTTCAAATAACAGAAGATTGGGAGCGATTCTGGCATCTTGACGAGCGTGTGGATGGAGTAGATTTTTTTGCACTTTGCGATTACTGGGACACGGCTAAAATTCAGGTATTATTGAAGTATATATTTTTAATTTATTGTTTGAATTTCTATATTGTTTCGATTTGACATTGTTTTGCAGGCTCAAGCTGAAATAGCAAGGAGGAATCGCAACGCGCCTCGCAGTTACGAGCATCACGGGGGCTCCAGGTCCTTCAGCCAGCATTATCATCAATTAGAGCTTGAGGTATATAATATATTAGCTTTTAAGTTGAGTATAATTTATGTGTTATGGGTTAATGATATATTTGAATAAAATAGGGAAGGGGAGATCTCAGACATTTTGCAGATCGTATTCTGACTTCCTGGAGCCCGAATTACGCCGATGAAGAGAAGAAAGCAAAGAATAAGGATCTGGCTGTAAGTAGCAGTTCATTTATATATTCAATTTCATATCAATGCATCATTAGTAAGTCGACTTGCCCGGGTTGTTTTGATATATCGCAGGAGAAATTACATGCCAAGGTACAGGAGCAAATGACTCAGTCTCAGGTCTGTTCTAACACTCCTGCCTGGCTAAGTAGAGAGGAGGACTCCATCATCGAGACGGTCATTGGACCCAGTAGGAAGAACAGATACCGGTGGAGAGGATCCGAGCAGAGGCCGCACGAGTCTAGTAGCACCTACAAGTCTGCAGCACCACAAGGAACACCAGGAAGCAGTTCATATCAAGACTCGATGGAGCAGCGATTAAAATCGATTGAAGATTGGCAGTCATAGCAAACAACATATCAGCGGGTTGCAGAGGAAGAACGGAGGCGCCGGGAGCAGACCGTATTGGAGTTCAAACAATTCATGTCGACTCTGCCTCAGGAGGCTCAGGAGGCATATAGGAGACGGTTTCTGTCGTCACAGGTAATATATATACTTTGCTTTTTTTAATTAGATTATATCGTACACACTGATACATACTGATACAAACTATTACACACAAACCCTAACTCTAACCCTAACACAAACCTCAAAATATATACTTATAATGTTTTTATGTGATGGTGGTGTTGATGGTGTATGCGCGCGTAGTGTTGGTGGTATTGGTTGGTGGGTTGGTTGGTTAGTTGTGGTGTTGTGTTGTGGTGATCGTTATGTGATTGGTTTGTGGGGGGTTTGGTCTTGGTGGGGTGAGGAATGGGGATTGGGTGTTGATGGTGGTGATGGTAGTGATGGAGGGGGAGGGGGTGTGTGGAGTGTGATTGGTTGGTAGGTGGGGGCTTTGGTCATGGTTGAGGATGGGGAGTGGGGATTTTGTTGTGGTGGTGGTTGAGGGGAAGGGGTAGGGCGAGGGGGAGTGTTGTTGGTTGGTGGGTGGGGTTGGGGGATTTTTGGTGGTGTTGTTGTTGTGTTTTGTTGTGTTGTGTTGTGCCCTGATGTGTGGTGATGTGTTGTGCAGTGTAGTGTTGTGTTGTGTTGTGTAGTGCTGTGTGTTGTTGTATTGTGGTGTTGTGGTGTTGTGTTGTTGTTGTATTACGTTGTGTTGTTGTTGTGTTGTGTTGTCGTGTTGTATTGCGTTGTGTTGTGGTGTTGTGTTGGGGGAATTATATTTATATTTGCACTCTTATTAACGGTTTATACACCCTTGTTAACGTTTGATTTATATTTGTAGGCCAGGACTTCTTCACAAGGTGTAGCCGGGGGTAGTCATAATGCAGCTGGTGTTGAGGATGAGGTTGATGATGATCAGGAGGATTGATTGTCCTTAATATAACTTTGAAAATAATTTCATGTGTTGTATAAACAATATTTATTATGTACCTGTCGAGAAACTTTTATTTGCTTTTATTAAAATACATGTGTGATATACGCGTGAGATTGAATATTATACTGCTGATTGAACATGTTTTTTAAAATTATTATCGATATTGTACAGGGTTTTTCAATTTTTAAAATATTTTTTAAATTTTTTTAAAAATTATTCTTTTTAGCGACGGAATTTACGTCGCTAAAAAAACTATTAGCAACGGAAATTCCGTCGCTAATAGCATTTTTAGCGACGAAAAACGTGCACGTAAACGTGCACGTTTGTTGTCAATGGAACTTATTAGCGACAGAATTTCCGTCGCTAAAATATTATTAGCGACGGAAATTCCGTCGCTAATATTTTTTTAGTTTTTTTTATTTTTTAATAGCGACCAAATTGTTGTCGCTAATATACCGTCGCTAAAAATTAGCGACGGAATTTCCGTCGCTAATACAATTTTTAGGGACCCCTAATATAGCGTCGACCATTTAGCGACGGAATTTTGTTTTTTCCATCGCTAAAACTTTTAGGGACGGAATATTAACATTTAGCGATGGAAATGTCCGTCGCTAAAAGGTTAAAATCCAGCAGTGAGACCAATGATCTTTATCGGGGTTACTAGTGTACCTACTTAGTTTACTTACAGCGTAAGCAATATCTGGCATTGTGCGGTTCATTAGGTACATTAGACTCCCGATGATCTGTGAATACTCCAGTTGCCTCGTTGCAACTCCTGTATTCTTACGAAGGTGAATGTGAAGGAGGAAAGAATTTTTGTTTCATTTGATCCCAAATTCTTTGAATCTTTCTAACATCTTGTCTATGTAATGTGACTGAGATAGAAAGATTACATGCGGTGTTCTACTAATTTTAATGCCTAAAATTACGTCAGCAACACCCATGTCCTTCATATCCAAATAGTTGATTAGCATTTGTTTGGTGGACTTAATGACTTCATCATTAGTCCTAAGAATCAGCTTGTCGTCTACGTATAGACAGACAATAACGCATACCTCTCCAACTATCTTAGTGTAAACACACTTGTCGAATTCATTTATAGTGAATCCATCATTGATCATGACACTATCAAACTTCTCATGCCACTATTTTGGAACTTGTTTCAGCCTGTATAAGGACTTAACCAATCTACACACCTTGTGCTCTTGGCCTTTAGCTTAGAACCCTTCTAGTTGTTCCATGTAAATTTCTTCGTTCAATTCACCATTTAGAAACACAGTCTTCACATCCATTTGAAGTATTTGTAGATTGTGCAGAGCAACAATTGCAATTAACATCCAAATGGATGTTATCCTTGTTACAAGTGAATATGTAACGAAGTAATAAAGGCTTTCCTTTTGTCGGCATCCCTTTGCTACCAACCTAGCCTTGTATTTCTCAATCAATCCATCAGATTTTAATTTTCGTTTGAAAATCCACTTACTCTTGAGTGGTTTACTCCCTAGTGGTAAGTCAACCAACTCCCAAGTATGGTTACTTAGAATGGACTCGATTTCACTGTTTACATCTTCTTTCCACATTTTTGCTTCTGGTGTAGACATAGCCTCTTTGAACGTTTGAGGTTCACTCTCGAGCGCATATGCTACAAAGTCTGGACCAAAAGATTTAGAGACTTTCATTCTCTTACTCCTTCTTCGTTCAACTTCCTCATTGATTGTTGGTTCATTGGGACTTTTCATGATTAGATGCACCCATTAAACTTTTTTAGTTTTGGTCCATCTTCCGACTTGAATATCTCATTCATTCAGAAACTGATTTGGACAAGTGAGCATACCAGATTCATTGCCTTTGAATGAAGAACGCGCTCAAATTCACTCCCATCCATTTCGGACAGTGGGACCCACCTGTAAGCGTCTAAAATGCCTATAGGTGTCCGTACATAGCTCGAGATGGAGAGAAGATGACGAACGTTGTTATCCGAGTCTAAGAGGATTATCTGACGCCGACAAGTGCATGAACCAGAATGGCGAACCAACTGTGTGTTGTGCGCTCACCGGCCACCTGCAATTGGCCGTCACGCTCGTTAGTCAGCTCCAAGTGACCGAACGTGCTTGCCAATAAGCTCGTGCATGTCGGTCAGATCAAAAGTGCCCGCCGTGCTTGTCGGTCAGATGTAAAGTGCCCGACGCGCTTGTCGGTCAGTTCCAAAGTACTCGACGCGCTTGTCGATCAGTTCCAAGTGCCCTAAAGAAGCTAACGAATGCATGAAGCGAGTTAATGATGCGTGCAAGTCAACAAGACGATCAAATACGCAAAACGGTAAAAAATACAAGTCCCAAAAAATCGGAAAACACCAAAAAGTTCAGCCAAGGCCAAACTTCCCGTGCAAGCGAGGGTCGGACGCAGCCGACCCGCGACCCCCGCTGGTCACCAGTGCTCGTCACGCTGTTTTGATCCCCAAACGTGTTTTTGATAGTTTTAAGCTATTTTCTCGGATTTATCTGTCCCAGGGGTTCCCAACTGACTTGATATCATCCACAAACGTGGTTAGGCCGTTATTGAAGGAAGATAAGGCCAAATCACTCATTCTTATCCAAATACCCCCAACCGAAGCCTATAAATATAGGCCTAGGGGCTTATTTCGCTAGGGTAGAATTTTATCAAGATGAGGAGGTGTTGCCGAATTGAAGAGCAAGGGAGCATGAATTTTAGAGGAGGCTAACTGATCTCGGCGAAGTTCTTCAGCATAAAGAGGGAGAGTTCGAGAGATCTGAAGCCCCGTCCGTCCGTTCCTCGAGATTAGGCTTGGTCTTAATCTCGAGAAGAGCTACTGATTTCGCTTGGTCGATTTCAGAGCTTCAAGCGAATACTTCCTTGGTGAAGTAGGAGCTCTATCAATTTTCTGTCAACCGGATCCGATCCGTAGGTGGTCCACGGATAAACCTCGGCACAGCCAAAGATCCCACGTAAAATAGAGACTAATAAATAGGATCTGTGTGTAGTTTGACAATAGTTGTAATCTTTCATTTTCATTGTAAAAGAGATCTTATAAAAAGATCAATTTTTTTATTCATTTGAGTTTATTGTAACGATTAAAGTTGTAATAGATTCAAGGCAATAAAAACATCAACTTTTGACCCAAACACACTAGCGACCACAGTGGGAGCCGACAGCCTTTCTGCAAAGGCTGACGTGTCGCAACCTCGAATCCTTATTCCGGTTGAAGAAGAGGTCAAGTACGAGTTCGACCAACAGAAGTACAAAGAGTACTTATCCTCCTCCTCCAGATCCTCCGCCTCTCGCAAGCGTAAGAAGATCAACACCCCTCCTGCCTCCAACGAGGCCGGATCTGCAAATCTGAACTCCTCCTAAATCAAGGAGTTGAGTATTGAAGGTGCGCCAATCCTATCGAAGAGGGCTCACAAAAGTCAGCGCCAACGTCTCGCGCGCCGATTCGCCAAGGCTTTAGAGCCTGTAGACGGGATCCGTTATGAAGCGGATTTGAAATTCAAGGGGCGTCGAGCGCCCCAACAGCGAACGAATGAGCAACCCTCCAAGTCCTCAACAAATGAATAGATTCAAGTCAAAAGGACCCGTTCAACTCTTCAGGAGCGAATTCAGAAACACCGCACATTGCTTGTGCACGCGAGAATCCTTATGCAGAAAGCAAAAAAATTGCAGAAGAAAGAAGTGGAAAAAGAAGCCACCAAGACTGCACAAAGTATGGAGGCCAAAGTCTAAGATGGCGGACAAAAAAATCAAAAAACGTGGGTCACTCAAGTCTAACCCTCCAGCCCGCGGGTCACCCAAGTCTGACCCTCCATGCCGCGGGTCACCTAAGTCTGACACTCCATGCCGCGGGTCACCCAAGTCTGACCCTCCAACTCACGGGTCACCCAAGTTTGACCCTCCATGCCGCGGGTCACTCAAGTCTGAGCCTCTAGCCCGCGGGTCACTCAAGTCTGACCTTCCAGCCCGTGGGTCACCCAAGATTGACCCTCCATGCCGCGGGTCACCTAAGTCTGACCCTCCAGCCCGCGGGTCACCCAAGTCTGACCCTCCATGCCGCGGGTCACCCAAGTCTGACCCTCCAGCTCGCGGGTCACCCAAGTCTGACCCTCCAGCTCACGGGTCACCCAAGTCTGACCCTCCAGCCCGCGGGTTACCCAAGTCTGATCCTCCTACCTGTGGGTCACCCAAGTCTGATCCTCCTACCTGTGGGTCACCCAAGTCTGACCCGCGCTAGGGTCAAGACAGAAGATATTCTGCACCTGTTCCATTGAGTTTCGTCCTTACTTTAATTGATCCCGCACCTCCGGTGGAGCCCTATGACAGCGTGGATTTGTCCCGATTTAAGAAGAAGATCACGGATCGTCTCGGTCCTTCACACGCGGGTCGAGGCAAAGCCTCGGTTAAAGAACGCTCAGGCCCGTTGAATGAATCCCAAGCAGTTTATCAGGCTGGGGGTCGTAATCATCCTCCAAACTAGTGGAAGAGATCGTATGGTGGGAAAATCCCCGTAACCGACCGCATGGGATTACGTGTTGAAATCCAGGAGCCCGTTGAGTTCCTGCGCTCACGAGAGCGTAGATCTAAACGTGTGACTCTCGAACACACTGACAGAGTGTTATGTCCCCAGAAGGAAATGTATTCATCTAACGACGACGTTACACCTAGGGATTCATGCCAACACACAATGGGTTGCTCTGGTCATCAGACCGACGAGTTGTACTATCAGGTTGGGAGTACGAACAAGTCTCGAAAAATAAGTACTCGGGAGATGGATTGTCACTGTCCGTGTGCTAGAGTTATCAGGGTAGTATTATCAGCATGTAGCTATCCCAAGACCGCTCCACAGAGGGTCTCGGTATTCGAGAGGATCTCCAATGGAACGGCTAAGTCCAAGCCGAGGTGTTTCCACAAGAAACGATCAACCAAACTTCCAAAAGTCATGGTTAATATGGTCGATAAGGGAAAGTCGACTCGACCTTCTAGTTATGACCCGCTCATATCGCATCGTCTAACCCGGTTACGATCAGGAACCATTAGACAAAGAGATTATCAGAGAATGCAGAGGGGATTATCCTCGGATGATGAAGCATCAGATGCAACCTCTGCTGTTGTCTCTGATAAAACAGTATCCAGCCCAGGATAATCTTATGAAGTGTTTATGATTAATACCGAGGAAGTAGTCAAAATGGTTGAGGATGCTCTAGCCAAGCAGAAGCAAGCATTCAAAATCGAAATGGAAACAACTATGCAGGAGATGAGACAAATGCATGACCAGCGGATCCGAGCCCTGTCGAATCATATAGGTGAATCCAGTTATCACAACAATGTCAACCAAGAAGGCAGCGATTCAGATGTGGATGAACATCTCAATGCTGATAACCCTCTCATTGACCAGAACGCTGGGGATGGCCCCACTAAAGATAACGATGATGGGGGTGGTCCCACCAAAGATGATAATACCAAGGGTGGCCGCGTTGTTCCTCTCAGAAATCATCCAAAGCAAGATACAGACGAGGATGAGAAGATGAAAGATCTCGAGAGCAAAATCAACGCTCTGGTGTCTGCTTGAGAGGTGAAGAAAACTGGTATTCTATCTCCTTACCCAAGAGATTGGGACTCAATAGCATACCCAACAAAGTTCAACCTGATCAACTTCACGCCGTTCGACGGGAAGGGTTCGCCCACTCAGCATCTGATCTACTTCAAGTCTCACTTGGGCATGATCTCTGGCAATGAGGCATTGATGGTCCGGTCATTCGTCGGCACCCTTCGTGGGCCCGCCTTCGATTGGTATCATCGTCTCAAACCTAGAAGCATTAACAGCTGGGGCGACTTGGAGAACCTATTCCTCACTCACTTCTTTGATGATGATGCCGAGGTGTTAATCAGAACACTCTTCGATGAGAAACAAGAAGGCGACGAGACGGTCAATGACTTCATCAAGCGTTTTCGGAATAAGACGATGAACCGCCGAGATCCGAACATAGAGGATTTCATCCTCCAAACCTATCACAACAACCTCTCTTTGGACGTGTTGGAAGTTATGGGAATAGCATCGTCCAATATCTGGAAAGAGTTGAAGGTGTGCGGAGAACGGGCCGAACGCTTCCTCAGAAGGAAGAAAGCCGAGAGAAGCCAACCGACGACTAACCCTCTGAACTCAAGCTTCATCTCTCGTGGTAAGGGGAAGGTACCTACAGTAGTTGTTGACATTAATCAGACATCGCAACAACAACCCCGGAGACAACAAAATACTTCGGATCCAAAACTCCAAAAAGAGTACTCCTTCAAGGACGAAGACGTTCCAGCCATTTTTGAGTCCCTCCGTGAAAACAACAAGATCAAGCTACCACCTATCACGAATCAGGAGGAAGCTGATAACACTTCTGATCCGAAGTACTATGCGTACCACAGGAGGATCCTTCATCCTACCAAGGCTTGCTTTGCTCTCAAAAATAGCATCCAAACCTTGGTTGAAGCCGACGTCATAACGGTAGGATAAGCTAAATGAGAACGGCAAGACTCCGAATAGTATACGAGTATAAATTGCTTCTCAATACTCCAACAGGTACACGAGTCTAAACTGTTTCCTAATTTTAACGGGAAGTTCCTGGAAGCATATCGTACGTGATATTCTTAAGGATAACCCGACCATTCAGTTGAATACAATGTATTCCTCATTAGACCCAATTTCGTAAAGAAAGCTGGGGGTGGATAACCCATATAACAGGAAGTTCCTGGAGAGTGTCATGCTTGGTATTCTTAAGGATAACCCGATTACTATAAACAGGGATAAATGACAAACTCCCACTCGGCCTCTGAATGTTTCCAAGGGTCAATTTCACTAACTCCTTCTGCAATCTTCCAAGCACCCTTTTGCTGAGACGAGATTCGATCACTTCGTTGGATCGATCTTCCCTTATGAAACTCACACGGTGTAATTGTGAAGTGCTTGACGATTCATAGTTCTCAACCACAAAATCCCACACTGATCAAATCAATTAACAGTAAGACCACCAAAACTCTTTCTGGTCTAATCCACTTAAACTTCCGCTACATCTGTGCACTCAACACTCCCATTTTTAGAGTCTGGACATAGTATTCAGAATTTTAATCTCCTGATTATTAACAATTATCAAACCCCTCCCTGTTAAGTATTTGTCACTTAACACTAGGAACCCCCTTTGAGTGACTTGTACGAATCAACGCTCCCGCTGTAATTTGTACTCCAACTCTCACTCCCACTTGGTCAAACCTTCATTCAGTTAGGACCACAAAACCAAAATCCCCTCTCGATTCCTCCAATGAACGAGAGGCCCACGAATCGAGCGATCAAACCTCCCTATAGTTAGGATCGTCTCAAACCTCCCACTCGGTCAAACCTTCCTACAGTTAGGGCCAAAGCCAAAATCCCCTCTCAATTCCTTCCATGAACGAGAGGTCCACTTTTAAATCGAGTGATCAAACCTTCCTACAGTTAGGGTCACCTCAAACTCCCGTTTGGTCAAACCATCCTATAGTTAGGGCCAAAACCATAATTCACTCTCGATAAATGAGAAATTCATTATTAGTTCGGTAATCAAACCTTCCGACAGTTAGGATTACTCGGATCTTTTCGATTCTCGGAGTGGAGATCTCACTCTTAGTTTTACCTTCTCGGATTCTTAAAGTGGAGATCCTACTTTGAGTTTCCTTTGGCAACTGAAGATAGAATATAAAATTCTTCCTCTTCAGCTTTGGGAGATAGAATATAAAAATCTTCCTCTCCCGCATCGGGTTCGTCTTTACCCCAAGAGAAGACACCATCCTTCAATTCTAAAATCTGTGCTTCACACGCACGGGGAATTTTATCCCGAAGCCTAAGTAGGGATAAGTCAGTACCTAACACGCGTTGCAGGTTAGTCCTTGACAAAAGAACAAAAGCCCACATATTCAACATTATGACAAGTTGTTATTAATAACACCATAATACTTGCCTTACACGCGTAAGGAATTTTATCCCGAAGCCTAAGTAGGGATAAGTCATCGCCTAACACGCGTTGCCGGTTTAGTCTTTCGCCGAGTGAAAAAGACACCAGAATTCAAGTCTGGGGAATTTTATCTCGAAGCCTAAGTAGAAATAAGTCAACGCCTAACACATGTTACCGGTTAGTTCTTGATCGTAAAAAGGACAAAAACCTACATATTCGACATTGTGACATGTTGTTATTAATAACACCATAATCCGTGCCTTACACGTACGGGGAATTTTATCCCGAAGCCTAAGTAGGGATAAGTCAACGCCTAACACGCGTTGCTAGTTTAGTCTTTCACCGATTGAAAAAGACACCAGAATCCCAGTCTGGGGAATTTGATCCCGAAGCCTAAGTAGGGATAAGTCAGTGCTTAATACGCGTTGCCGGTTAGTCTTTGACCGTAAAAAGGACAAAAGCCCGTATATTCAACATTGTGGCTAATTGTTATTAATAGCGCCATAATTTGTGCCTTACACGCGCGGAGAATTTTATCCCGAATCCTAAGTAGGGATAAATCGGCGCCTAACACGCGTTGCCGGTTTAGTCTTTCATCGATTGAAAAAAATACCAGAATCCGAATCTGGGGATTTTTATCCCGAAGCCCAAGTAGGGATAAGTCTACGTCTAACACGCGTTGCTGGGTAGTCTATTCCCGTAAGAAAGACGAAGTCTACGTATTTAATATCGTAGCACTAAGAGAGTTAACTCTCTTAGCACAACGTCACATGCGGAACGGACTTAAACAATCCACATGCAATCCCGATTCAAACGGTAATCGGTAAAGGCACGTCAAACCCGTTGAAGGCTGAGGGTTTGCCAAAAACCCTAAAGTCTACGTCTAACACGCGTCGTCGTTTAGTCTTTTCATGTGAGAAAGACGAAATCTATGCATTCAATATCGTAGCACTAAAAGAGTTAACTCTTTTAGCAAAACGTTACGTGCGGAACAAAATTAAACAATTCGCACGCTAGCCCGACTCAAACGGTAGTCGGTAAAGGCTCATCAAACCCGTTGATGGCTGAGAGTTTGCCAAAAATCCTATATATGCGAAAGTCACTGACACATCAGCTTCATTAGTTGGTCTCGTAACTTGAGCATCCAACAACCTCAAGATGAGATCCATAACTGCAGACGAATCAGCTTTAACAGTTGGTCCTGTAGCTCCGACATTTGGGACAGCCACGCTCCAATGTCTTAAGAGCTTAAACTGTGTAAACTCCAGCAAACGTACGAGTATAAACTGTTAGCGCCTAGAGGGGGGGTGATTAGGGTCTTATGCTAATCTAATCCGATTAAATACCAATTAAAACTAATTAACAAATATATTCTTGCAAGATAGATATACAAAGAGTTATGTGCAAGAATATGCAATATACACAAGGTGATATATCCTATATGATAGAAATATATGCAAGGATATATAAACAATGAGATATATGCTAACAAAGAGATATAGACAATGTATGTGCAAGGATATAAAACTAACACAAGGGTAAACAATATGAACTAGATAGTGGATCATATAAATAATAAGCTAATGACAATGGCGATAAGAAATATAAACACAAGTATAAATAAACGCCAAAGCACACTCAAACACAAGATATGATCACGGAGTTCGGACCTTCCGTCCTACGTCTCCGCTCCCCACTCCCGGGGAGAAATCCACTAACACAATCCGATTTGGAAGCCGGAACTTCTTCTACACACTCGGTTTTCAAGTTCACCGAAAACTCTCACACAACAAACACTATGCAATCACACTCTACACCCACTAAGTGTTGGACCTAGCCGTGTCTCCCTCAAGTACTCGGTTACAACCTCTCTCTAGGCACGTCAACCGACGCCACTCCTCTTGGGACGATCCCCGACTCTCACCACACACTCCTCACACGGTGTACAAGTGTATTACAAAGTGATTCTCACACTAAGCACAAATATCATAAATGATTGTTCTCTATAACAAGGTGAGAACTCAATTAGGCTCAACTCAATGTCACACAATCCCACAACCTAATTATATAATGTATGCAAATACAATAAGCTCAATGGTTGTGTGTGTAAACAAGGAGTAAATCAAATCAAACTAAACTCAAATAAAATCTAGCATATAGAAATTATAAACAAAATAATAAATAGCTAGAAATGAGTTTAGAGATTCTTCTCTGAATAACAAGATGGAGAGATGGAGATTGAAGCCCAAACAAGAAGATGATCTCCTCCACTTGTGAAAACCAAAACAGCTTTAAACCAAACCCTTAAACAAGCTTAAACAAGCTTAAACTCTTTTTAAAACCCTTGTTTAAAAACTTCTTGGCTAACCTGAAAAGACATCAGCAATGGGGTATATATACCCACTCAAAGCTCAGCCAAAAACACCCAAGAAAAAGACAAAAAGTCCCAGAGAAAATCGGCTCAGAAAAGATCCGTTAGAAAGCAACGGTCACATAGTCGGTCGACCAAAAATTTTATCGGTCGACCGCTATCCAGGTCGAACACGAGAAAAACAGGCTGAAAAAGCTTCGGTCGACCGACGTAATTTTCGGTCGACCGATGAGAGCTCTCGGTCGACCGTACCGGTCGACCGACAGACTCTCTGTCGCCCAGTAAACACATGAGTTCAGGATCGGTCGACCGGTGCGGTCGACCGAAATCTGACATTAGAAAAATGAAGCTGAAAACTGTATATCTGATTTTAAAACACTGTTTAAAAATATCAAATAAATTCCAAAAAATGTAAAACTTTGGGGAATGATTATAAACATGATAATAAACATGCTACAATGACTGGTTTTGAAAAAGGACTTCCCAAATGAAAAATATCATCATTTTGCAAATATATTCAAAAACATGAAAACCTGGAAATTGATATTTTGATATTTTGACTCAAACAACATTTTGAAACCTTATGAATTGATTGTATAGACTTGATAAAAGATATAACATATTGTTATGAAGTCTATAACCTAGAAATACAATATTTTCATAAGATTGCATATTCTATGCAATATATTCAAAACACTAAGTATGATTTCATTAAATATAAGCTTGTTAAAGATGAAATCATATATGGGCATATAAACATGAAAACTCAAACTATGTATGTATATATATAACTATATATATACATGGAAACCAAACATATATGTATATATGAAACTATATATATACATGAAAACCAATATAATGTGTGTGTATAATATTGAGCTTAAAGTACTAACACACATAATATAAAACCTAAACTAATGTTACCAAAGCTTGATCTTGATCTTCATTGTAGCTTAACTTGGTACACGTTGCGGATGAAGCTTGAACTTGATCTTTAACTTGAATTGTATGTTGCTTCACTCTACAGTTCCGCCAACCTCCATTTGATATGTTCGTTATGGCGCAATCCATCTAACCTCCAACAACGTTGTTTGTCTATAATAAATAAGAAAACACAAATACTAGACAAACAACATTAGTGGTAAATTGTTTGTTAAACATCATCAAAACAAGAAGGCCAACATAAACTGTGTTAACGCCGGTCAGCGCGTTACAGCAAAGGTTAATGCCGTTTACAGTAAAGGTCGATGCCGGTCAACGCATCGACAATTTTGTCAAAATAAGGCTAAAAAAAATTCTGGATTAAAGGATGATTCCGGGGAGTTCAATTGCGATCTAGATAGGAATTTCTGACGAAGATGATCAGTTTAAAGTCAACTCAATGACATGAGCTAAATTCAGAAACTTACGCATCAACTTCGGTTTAAGATTTCGACAACGGTCAGACGATAAACGCAGCAATGGAAGAACTTCAACTATTCGACAAAATACTGAATAGATTGAAGGCTGAAGAAGTTAAGAATTAAAGCAGTTCACAGGTCCCTCTACGAGATTAAAGAAATGGCCTATCTTATCCAAAGAATTCCAGACTATTCTATAAAAAAATGAGTCTGAAATACATTAGAGGGGTATCTGTAGGCGTCTAAAAATGCCTATAGGTGTCCGTACACAGCTCAAGACGGAGAGAAGATGACGAACGTCGTTATCCGAGTCTAAAAGGATTATCTAACGTCGACAAGTACATGAACCGGAATGGCAAACCAACTTTGTCTCGTGCGCTCACTGGCCACCTCTAATTGGCCGTCACGCTCGTTAGTCAGCTTGCGCGCGTCAGTCAGCTCCAAGTGACTGAACGCGCTCGCCAATCAGCTCATACGCGTCGATCAGATCCAAAGTGTCCACCGTGCTTGGCGGTTAGATCCAAAGTGCTCGCCGTGCTTGACGGTCAGATCCAAAGTGCCCGTCGCGCTTGTCGGTCAGATCTAAAGTGCCCGACGCGCTTGTCGGTCTGATCCAAAGTGCCCGAGGTGCTTGTCGGTCAGTTCCAAGTGCCCTAAAGAAGCTAACGAACGTATGAAGCGAGTTAATGATGCGTGCAAGTCAACAAGACGATCAAATATGCAAAATGGCAGAAAATACAAGTCCCGAAAAATTAGAAAACACCAAAAAGTTCAGCCAATGCCAAACTTCCCGCGCTCACGCTGGTCGTACGCAGCTGACCCGCGCCCGCGCGGGTCGGACGCATCCGACCCGCGCCCCCACGGGTCGGCCACGGTCAACCCACGCCCCCCGCGGGTCGGCCACGGCCGACTCGCACCCCCCACGGGTCACCATTGCCCGTCGCGCTGTTTGATCCCCAAACGCGTTTTCGACGGTTTTAAGCTGTTTTCTCAGGATTTATCTGTTCCAGGGGTTCCTAACTAAATTGATATCATCCACAAACGTGGTTAGTCCGTTATTGACTGAAGATAAGGCCAAATCACTCATTCTTATCCAAATACCTCCCAATCGAAGCCTATAAATACAGGCCTAGGGGCTCATTTCGCCAGGATGAAATTTTATCAAGACGAGGATGTGCTGCCGAATTGGAGAGCAAGGGAGCACGAATTTCAGAGGAGGCTAACTGATCTCGGCGAAGTTCTTCAGCATAAAGAGGGAGAGTTCGAGAGATCTGAAGCTATGTCCGTCCGTTCCTAGAGATTAGGCTTGGTCTTAATCTCGAGAAGAACTACTGATTTCGCTTGGTCGATTTCAGAGCTTCAAGCGAATACTTTCTTGGTGAAGTAGGAGCTCTGTCAATTTTCTGGCAACTGGATCTGAACCGTTTGTGGTCGCGGATAAACCCCGGCACAGGCAAAGATCCCACGCAAAACAGAGACTAATAAATAGGATCTGTGTGTAGTTTGACAAGAGTTGTAATCTTTCATTTTCATTATAAAAGAGATCTTATAAAAGATCAATTCTTTTTATTCATTTGAGTTTATTGTAACGATTAAAGTTGTAATAGATTCAAGGCAATGAAAACATCAAATTTTGACCCAAACACCACCAAAAAGTTTAGCTCAATTTGCCAAAAAATTCACTAGGAAAAATCCAAGTTTCCCCAACAGATGAATCCCTCCATTGTACCCCTGCTATTGGAATCCGCCATTAGCATCAGAGTTTCGAGCTCGCCTATCAGTTTGTTGAGATCTCCCTTGATTTCCTCCTTCAAAATTAGAATTGTTATCATCTCGAGAATGATCCTCCATCTTTTGTTATGCGATCGCAGCAACAGATTGACAATACCTTGCTTCATGGCTAAAACCTCTACAAATATAGCAAACCCTCATATTTGTACAATTTTTTTTTTAGCAAAATGCTCCCAAATCCACAACGAAAACAAAGCCTCAGACGTTAAATTTTTTCAAGCGAATGAGGAAATTTTTGATAAGCACTATTTTTGAAGAAACTCTAACCCAATCTGAAGTATTATAATCTCGTACTGATTCCTCTTTAGATTGAACAACCTCTTTTGTTGAACTGTCCAGATCAATCGATGATTTCTCAGGATAGAGATTAGGGTTTTGAGATATGGACTGAAGATTGAGGTTTTGAGATATGAGCCGAAGATTAGGGTTTTCAGAAATGGGATCAGAAGTATTGGGCTAAATGGGCTGGGAATCATCGGAAGGAACCCTAAAATTAATAATAATAAAAAACACTAACCTTGGTTTACCGTTAAAATCTTGATTAGGACCATTCTTGGTCTTTAAACCTCCGTTGAAATCTCGATTTCTCTGATTTTCAACTGATTCCCCCCGAATATTTGATCCCACGAAGCTCTTGGGATCGGTCGTTCTTGGGCCTCTGGATCTAATCCTCTTTATTCGGCGGTGGTCGGCAGTAGAGCAGAGATCGTCGGCGGTGACTTCGTCGTTCGCGGGTGGAGGCAGGGAGGACCCACGACGGCGGCTGAGCTGCGTTGAGATCGCCGGAGAAATTGGGAACGAGAACCCATATCATCTCCCACATTGTGAACGCCAACAGAGAGAACCCAACTCATGATCAAAGACAGAAATTAGAGAGATGAAGGGAGCTGGTGATGGATCTTTTTTGATGCCCAGCTGTAACAATGAAGCTCAACTTGGAAAGAGCTGATTATATTCTCACATAAACACAACAGAGTCTCACGTATATTTCATTATTCAGAATGCCATAAAATTTCATCAAATATATGTATTAGTGTTTGCTTACACTATAGCGGGACTAGGGATTCGAAATTTCAATGTACACACCAATCAAATGCAAAAAAGCAATCCAATCGACAAATGAACCAATACAAAAGATGGCTTTCTTGAGAACAATTAATTTAGAAATAAAATGCAAGCTTTGTGGGGGTTAACGAGGAGCTAACACCCCAAAAGGCATTCGAATCCATTACTCTACGAGTGATGCAGTCAATTACTTATTGACCAACACTCTTGCCAAACCCCTGGAGAAAAAATAACCATCATATATAATTAATCCACATATTTGGATAATCTGCAAGTTCAGTTTGCGTCGCAGAAACTAAGAAATCCCATGTACTGATG
>BQKN01052734.1:0-28516 GCA_022839385.1 Asparagus kiusianus | reverse complement strand
CAATGAAAACCCGACCCGAAACCCAGCAAACCCGACCCGAAACCACCCAGAAAATCATCGATGAGTCGACTTATGATATGTCATGAGTCGACTCATGACTCATGGGTCGACTTATAAATTATGAGTCGACTCAGCAGAAAGAAAATGGGAACAGGACTCGATATCATGAGTCGACTTATGACAGGCACAAGTCGACTCAACCTGATCAGTCGACTCATGACATGTTATGAGTTGACTCATGAACAAAAATCTGCATACATTGATTCTTTTGCACACGATTTGCAAACATGCAACTCATCCTCATACCTGAGGCATATACACATGCTCATAGGCTCAAATATCATTTCCCATGCATGACCATGCCACAAAGATATTTATAATATATATTAATTATCTTTGTTCACTCATTTTCACACTTGAAAGTTGTCAAAATCAACGGGGTCTTACATTCTTCCCCCCTTAAAAGAATTTCGTCCTCGAAATTCAGAAATCATATCTAACTCGCAATGATGCTGAAAAGCACAACAAGGGTCTAATCCAACCCGCACACATACTTATTCACACATATCAATCACTAAATAAGCATATAGTGACATTTACACTTAACGATCTACAATGGTAATATTCTTATTCGACCCCTAACCTAACGGAACTAGTACGTCGGGCGAAAAATCCAAACAAGGAACCCCCCATGCATATACCATGTGTTCCGCAAGATTAGGAATTAGATAAAAATACCATCATTCTAGTGTTAAGTATAGGTGTCAAGGTATTCATATAAATATACAAGTAGGAATTCACGTCAAAAATACTTTAGTTAATTTACCTGCTCAAATAAGTGTGGGTAGTCACGTCGCATGTCCTCCTCGCGCTCCCAAGAAGCTTCCTCCACTCCACTTCGGTTCCACCGAACTTTCACCAATGGAATTACCTTGTTTCTGAGTCTCTTGTCTTCTCTAGCAAGAATAGATACCGGGATCTCTATAGTAGTCAAATCATCCTGAAGCTCAATCTCCGGTGCATCTAACACTCGCTGCTGCTCCTCGTCATGCAAGTGCTTCTTGAGCATAGAAATGTGGAATACATTGTGTATACTAGACATAGAAGCTGGAAGATCTAGTCTGTATGACACAGCTCCAATGCGCTCCAAAATCTAAAATGGTCCAATATACCTCGGTGCAAGCTTCCCTCGCCTCCCGAATCGCTGCACGCCTTTCATAGGCGACACCTTCAGCATAACCAAATCCCCAATCTGAAACTCGAGGGGTCTTCGTCTCTTATCTGCATAGCTCTTCTGCCGACTCTGAGCGGCTAGAATCCGCTCCCTGATCAAGGCTACCTTCTCAGTAGTCTGCCTCACTAACTCTGGTCCAAGCATCAAGCTGTCCTCCGGCTCGGCCCAACATATCGGTGATCTACAAGGTCTCCCATATAATGCTTTATACGGGGCCATACCGATCGTCGCTTGGTAACTATTGTTATAAGCGAACTCTACCAGTGGAATATGATCCTCCCAACTGCCTTGGAAGTCAATGACACATGCCCGCAACATGTCCTCCAACACCTGATTCACCCTCTCTATCTGGCCATCCGTCTGGGGGTGGAATACACTGCTATAAGATAGGGTGGTACCAAATGAGTCCTGAAAACTCCTCCAAAAATGTGAAGTGAAGACCGATCCCCGATCTGACACGATCGAATCTAGAACTCCGTGAAGTCGAACTATCTCCCGAATGAAGATCCTCGCATAGGTCTCGGCTGTATAAGTGGTCCTCACTGGAATAAAATGTGCTGACTTCGTCAACCGGTCTACTATCACCCAAACTGAATCATTCCCCTTCTTCGACTTCGGCAACCCCATGATAAAATCCATGGAAATATCTGTCCACTTCCACTCCGGAATAGGCAAAGGCTGAAGGGTCCCTGCGGGTCTCTGATGCTCTGCATTCACCTGCTGACAGGTAAAACATCTAGCCACATAATCTGCAATCTCTCTCCGCATACCACTCCACCAAAAACGTCTCTTCAGGTCCTTGTACATCTTGGTAGTCCCTGGATGCACTGTGTACCTAGTACGATGTGCCTCATCAAATAACTCCCTCTTCAGCTCTGAACTAGCTGGCATGACCAACCTACCCTTCATCCGTAGGCCTCCATCTGCTCCAACGGTCCAATCAGCCTTAGGCTCCTTGGAGATCTCCCCCTTACGGGTTTGAATCCAAGAGTCCTCCAACTGTGCTCTGACAACCCTGTCACTCCAAGATGGCTGCATTGACACAGCTCCCAAAAACGCACTGGTTCCTCCAACCTCGGTTCGAAAATCAAACTGGCTAAGAGTGATAAGATCTCTATGCAATGAACACCTCAAAGCCGCAATCCGATGTCGACGCTTCCTACTCAAGGCATCTGCTACGACATTCGCTTTCCCTGGATGATACTGAATCGCGAACTCGTAGCCCTTGATGAACTCAATCCACCTCCTCTGTCTCTGGTTGAGTTCCTTCTGAGAAAAGAGATACTTCAGACTCTGATGGTCTGTGAATAGCTCGAACTGTACTCCATACAAATAGTGCCTCCATGACTTCAGTGCAAACACCACTGCTTCTAACTCCAAGTCATGAGTGGGATAGTTCTGCTCATGCACCCTCAACTGCCGTGAGATATAGGCTACCACCCTCTGAGTCTGCATCAATACGCCTCCTAGGCCTGCTAATGATGCATCCGTGTACACCACGAATGTCCTGTCGCTGCTCGGAATAATCAGAACCGGCGCTGTAGTCAACTTAGCCTTCAAAATATCAAAGGCCTTCTGGCACTCCATGCTCCATATGAACTGTACACCCTTCTTCGTAAGGTGTGTAATCGGCGTCGAAATCTTCGAGAAGTCCTGAATGAACTTCCTGTAATATCCAGCTAAACCCAGAAAGCTGCGAATCTCTGTCACCGTCTTCGGTGGCTCCCAATCAAGAACTGCCGTGACCTTAGCCGGGTCCACAGCTATGCCCTCTCTGCTGATGACGTGGCCAAGAAATCTGACTTCTGAAAGCCAAAATTCGCACTTGCTGAACTTAGCATACAACTGATGCTCCTGGAGGGTCCTCAACGCTATCCGCAGATGCTCCTCATGCTCTGCCTCCGATCTCGAGTAGATAAGAATATCGTCGATAAAGACGATCACAAACTGATCTAAAAAGGGACGGAAAACCCGGTTCATCAAATCCATGAATACGGCGGGTGCATTGGTCAACCCAAATGGCATGACCAAGAACTCGAAAGATCCATATCGAGTAAGAAAAGCGGTCTTGGAAATATCCATCTCCCGAACCCGTAACTGATGATAGCCAGAACGAAGATCAATCTTTGAGAAATACTACGCTCCCTGTAGCTGGTCAAACAAGTCATCATTCCTAGGTAGTGGGTACCTATTCCGAATTGTGACTTTGTTCAACTCTCTATAATCTATGCATAATCTCATACTACCGTCCTTCTTCTTCACGAAGAGGACCGGTGCGCCCCACGGAGAATGACTCCGGCGAATAAAACCCTGAGCTAACAACTCGTCCAACTGGGTCTGCAGCTCTCTCATCTCAGCTGGTGCCATGCGATAGGGTGCGCGGGATATAGGGGCTGTGCCAGGCTGCAACTCAATACAAAACTCAACCTCTCTCACAGGAGGTAACCCGGGTATGTCCTGAAAGACAACCGGAAAATCTGAGACAACTCTAGTCTCCAATAACTCGGCTCCCTGATCCCGTCGCAGCACCTCCTCGATGTACGCCAGGAACGACTCCGCAAATCGGTTGCCCTGAGAGGTGGCTACAATCAACTCGGACCCATCGGACGCTCGCAACTTGACTGTCTTCGCAAAGCAGTCAATACTAATATGGTAGGACGACAACCAGTCCATACCAAGAATAACATCAAACTCGGACATATGCAATACTATCAGATCAACTATGAACTCCGACTCGTCTAGACTGACGGTACACCTCCTACACACGCTCTCCAGAAGCGATACCTCACCTAAAGGGGTGGAAACTGACAAAGGGGTGTCTAGTGGCTGAGCTACAAGCTGGAGTCTAGCCATGAATGCATGCGAGATGAAAGAATGCGAAGCTCCCGAATCAAATAGAATACGGGCGGGAAAGGAATTCACAAGGAACGTACCCTCCACAACTGCTCCGCTAGCACCGTGATCACGGGGGACCACTGCATAAACTCTGCCTGGAGCTGAAGCCTGCTCAACTGCTAATGCTGGGGAGTATGGAACAATCTGCCCTTGAGGAGCCTCCTGAACTGCTCGAACCTGCCCCTCTGCCCTCTGCGTCGCTGGCGGTGCCTCAAGTCTGTTCGGCTGACCCTGTCCTCTGCCCTGCTGTCGCTGCTGCGGCTGGTTCGGGCCCTTGCCCTGCTGAGCTCCTGCTGGTGCACTACGACACTCTGAAGCCTTGTGCCCGAATTTGTGGCAGTTGAAACAAGAACCCTGGAACTTGCGCTGCTGGTGCGCTCGCTGATCCTGCTGGGGTCCCTTCTTATGAGGGCCCTGGTGCTGCTGCTGTTGACCAGAAAAGCCTCTCTTGTTCTTTCCCTTATCACTACTCTGCCCTGTCTTGGTCTTCCCCTCCTTGTCCTTCTGGAACATAGAGGTCTCGATCTCCTGGGAAGTGGCAGCCTCAGCTACCTCCCTAACTGAATAAAACCTCCTCGACACAAGGTATCGTCGGAGATTTGGGCGAAGCCCAGCCAAAAACATCTGAGCCTGACGCTCTCCGGTCTGCCACATGCCCGTGAAATGCAATAGCTCCATGAATCTGCTCTCAAAATCTGCCACGGTCATGTCTCCCTGAGTCAACCGGGATAACTCGAGTTCCTTCCCAGTCCGTGCTGCCGAAGAAACATACTGTCCATCAAAGAAATAAACGAAGTCCTCCCATGTGAGGGTCATCCTCTGCTCTGGGGTAAACTGTAGCCGGTACCACCTCCCGGCATCTCCCTTCAAGCTATAAGATGCAAATCTCTGCTTCTGCACCGGGTCCACACTGAGTATATCGAGAATGTTGCTCACATCCTCCTTCCACTTGTGGGCTGCAAGAGGGTCTGGTGACCCCTGAAACTCTGGTGCCCTCATCTTCTGATATCTCTCTACCATGCGGAGCCAAGCTTCCTGCTCCGTGGCTCTAACAGGTGCTGCTGGAGGAAGAACTGCAGGCGCTACCTCTGGATCTCTCTCTCTGATCGGGACGGCTGGTATCCCCGGCTGCTGAGCTACTGGTGGTGGTGGTGTCCGTGGTGCTATGTGAGTCATCACCATCTCCTCGATAGCTGCCATCCGAGCAATAAGAGGGGCCATGAGATCCACCAGATACTGAGGAGCCTGCTGCGGCTCGGGTGGAACCTGCTGGGGCTCGGACTGAGCTGGCTACTGATCAGGTGGAGTCTGCTGTGACTCTGCCTGGTTAGCTCTCCTGGTACGGGGTCTACCTCGTCCTGCCATCTCTCTCCTGATGGTAAGAAAAACAAAAGTCCATAAGTCAAACTAGACTTTTATAAATAGCGTATCATAATACAATTTTTTTTTTTCACAACATATAGTATTCACACTAATACTTAGAATTTATGTAAAATAATTGTCATAAAAAAAATATCCTCAATTTTTAAGATATACGCATATATCGTCCTCACTCATACTAGGAAATCCTCTCGGACTCTATACTTGAATCCTAGGAAACTCTATCCTAGCTCCACGACTCGACACAGGATGATCCTAAGGATACTGGAACTAGAGCTCTGATACCAACTGTGACGCCCCTGGGTTCACACACGGCTGCAGTCCGAGGTGAAACCATGGATGTCAAACCTGCCATGCACCACACCGTGCAGTAACACGTTTCACCATCACAATCACTATCTCTCTAGTGGAGTCAACATCAGGTATAGGTACAAAGCAAGTGAAAAGTGAATCAACAATGCTAGATGAAATGATAGAACACAATACATCTCATCAACGAAATAAACTGTAGTACATAGTCAAAGTCTGAAATGAAATAAACTGGAGTTCTTACAAGTCTCAAAATACAGCAAGTCTGAGTAAAGGAAATTAAGGCAACACAACATTTACAACTCTAGAATAAACTCTCAAATGTCTGACAACACTACAGTGGAGCCCACAGAAAATAATACATAGATAAAGTAAAGCTGAACACTAAAGTAGTCCGCTATCAACCTACGGCTCTCCGTGCTCCTGGCTCGTGACCTGAAAAGGGGGAGGGACAACGAGCGTCAAAGCGCTAGCGAGCAACATCACAACCAACCCCAAGGGATAGGGCTCGTTGTATATAAAAATATAATAATGTATAATAGCATTAAATCACTATACAAACAGATATGGGTCTTAGTACTTAGGGAAATACAACACGAGCATAAGTACGTCGAGCGAAATAATCCAAACAAGGAAACCCTCATGTATATACCTTGTATCTCAAATTGTAGATCCCTAAATACCAAGCCCGGAGTCTAACACATGAACAACAAGAAAAGATAACCATCCCATTCTTATAATAAACACATCTATGCCAAAATATCGTAGTCGAAATAAGTGTTAGGCACAGCTCATGCCACTATCATGTCCAACTACATAACAATGTCATACTCAAATACCCAAAAGTATATGGTGCTCAAGGTTTAGCAAAAATTGCCCAACACGGGGTCTTTAGTCGCTTATAGTCCAACACGAGGACTTTCATCGCTTATAGTCCAACACGAGGACTTTAGTCGCTTATAGTCCAACACGAGGACTTTAGTCGCTTAGAGTCCAACACGAGGACTTTATATGAACCATGGAGTTACCACTAGTAAAGAAATGTCTATTTAACTCTTACACATATCTTGCTGTACAAATCTTAACTTTGTATCAGGAAAATGTCATCTCACATGTATCACACATGAATTCAACCTATATGAGTGTATACAGCATGCAATTAAACAGCAACACGAAGAAAACAGGAAATTCTCGGATGAGTCGACTCATGCTCACTAATGAGTCGACTCAAGCCTCATGGGTCGACTCGTGACCAATAACGAGTCGACTGAGCAGAAGGTAAATAGCAACAGGATACAACTTCGTGAGTCGACTCATGATTTTTATGAGTCGACTCATAGCTCATGGGTCGACTCGTATCTTGACGAGTCGACTCAACAGAAGCAAAAAGGAAACATCATAACACTTCGTGAGTCGACTCATGACAGGTCATGAGTCGACTCAACCTGATGAGTCGACTCATGATGAGTCGTGAGTCGACTCACGGGCTGAAATTTGCATATAATGCACTGGAAATTGATCTAAACGTTACCCATTTCAATTCTTCTGATATACAACATATCTAACCTTCAATTTTACCCTTTTATGCAGTAAGAAAAAATATATCTATCATGGGAAACGATCTCTTATAGATTAGATCTAACTTTTAGCCCTAAACATGAATGAAAAACATTAAACCAATATAAATACTCATGTTTTTATCCTTTACACAAAAATTCCAGATCTGGGTTTTCATTAAAAACTGGTTGGTGGGGATTTAAAATCTTAAACACATGATTTCTAGCATTCACCCTATCAAGAGCATTGATTTATACTTGAAAATAAGGCTTAGGCTCAATAAAACTCATTAAAAACGTTTATCAATAAATAGAAACATAGGGAAGGGTTTGGGTGAGATGCTACTCGCCTCAAATGTGAAGAATAGCAATCCCTTTCGCTGAAATCCAAGAGAGAACACTGAAAACCCCTTGAAATGCCTCCAAAAACACCAAGAACACCTAGGGTTTTGAGGGAGAGGAAGAGGGCTAGGGTTTCTTGGGAGTTCAGATGGGAAATGTGAGTTTTCGGGTGAGGGAAGCATATATAAGTCAATGAAAACCCGACCCGAAACCCAGCAAACCCGACCCGAAACCACCTAGAAAATCGTCGATGAGTTGACTCATGATATGTCATGAGTCGACTCATGACTCATGGGTCGACTCATAAATTATGAGTCGACTCAGCAGAAAGAAAATGGGAACAGGACTCGATATCATGAGTCGACTTATGACAGGCGCAAGTCGACTCAACCTGATCAGTCGACTCATGACATGTTATGAGTCGACTCATGAACAAAAATCTGCATACATTGATTCTTTTGCACACGATTTGCAAACTTGCAACTCATCCTCATACCTGAGGCATATACACATGCTCATAGGCTCAAATATCATTTCCCATGCATGACCATGCCACAAAGATATTTATAATATATATTAATTATCTTTGTTCACTCATTTTCACACTTGAAAGTTGTCAAAATCAACGGGGTCTTACAGCTGTGTTCATTAACGACATTCACTTCATGTATAAATCGTGTATTCCTGGTATATCGATACACTATCCCATATAGTACTGAGCTGTGCTCATCAATGACATCCAACATGTATATGAACGATATCTACTTCAAATATGATCAAATCAAAATTTATCATAATCCTCTTGGGATTCTTAAATATATAACATAACATATTCATGACTATACGTGTATCATCAAGCGGCTCAAAACTCCGCGAACGCACCTCAAAACGGCGCAACACAGCTCTACAAAATGAGTAGGCAAAACAGACGGGACATCTGTTAGAAAAACAAGCATATATTTCTCTAAGAAAACTATTTTTTACAAACGGTTTTCTATTTTGAAAACTAGATTCACACATCTTTCAAATGACATAAGTTTGTTTCAGTTTGGAGTTCATTTGTTATTCCTAATCTTTAGCTAAACATTATACATGTCCAGCAGTTTTTTTGCAGGATATGTTATTAGGAAACATAACTTATCTTTCTCTATACAAAGTCTTTTTAAGAATGGTTTTCTATTTTAGAAACTAAATACATATAGCTTTCATTTAAAACTAGTTTGGATAAATTTTGAGTTTGTTTTCTATCTTAAACTCTCAATTAAAGATTATATAAGTGCTGCAGTTTTCTGTAGAAAAACATATATATAGTACATCACTTAAATTTCTTATATATGAATAAAATTATGAAAAACCCTAATGATCATGATCATGATACTATCATAAACAGCAAGAAAAGATTACTAATCTAGCTTTGATTTAAGATTTACTATCAAAAATCTAACTTTTAACACCTCAGGTTAAGATTAAAGCATGAAAACACATATTCAACATCATATTAATCATTTACACTAGTTATTTAACTTTGAGGATAGGTTTGGATGAAGATAATTTTGCTTTAATCTTATGTACAAGCCTCTAAAATAAACAGCAAGTAATCCATGAGCACAAACCACCCATTCTCCCTCGTCACACGTCGATGATCTGGCCCTCGTGTCGGTATTTTGCTTCACAAAGCTCTCCAAACTCATAAGAATAACATCTAGGATTTTTCAGGAGAAAGGGTGGCTTTTAGGGTTCATAGATATGATGAATAACATCTAGGATTTTTCAGGAGAAAGGGTGGCTTTTAGGGTTCATAGATATGATAAAAGAAGGGAATTTTCATGAAAAATATAGGTATTTATAGAGGCAAACCCTAAACAAACCTGTTTGACCCGAACTAGGAAACCTAGTTTGACAAGGAAAACAACTTTCGGTATTTTAGCAATAACTTTCGCGTTCGACCTCGTAATGACTTGATATAATATTTTTTAGAAAGCTCTTAAAGATACCTACAACTTTGGTATTTTAAGTTTTTCTAGATTCTAGCTGTTTCATTGTGTAAAATGCATATATTTTTAACTAATCGTTTTTCACATATTCAGGCCCGTGCACGTGTGCATGATGTCACTTCTATATTCACATATATACATGGAATTGATCTCAAATCAATTCTTAGCATACTAAAACATTAATAAATATTATTATTTATAATAAAACATAATTATTATTTATTGTAAAATATTTAAATTTTTGCGGTTTTACATTCTTCCCCCCTTAAAAAATTTAGTCCTCGAAATTCTGCAAACGTATCGTAGAGGTTAAAAATACATTACCATAAATCTTTAGATATAAAATATTGAAATATCTACATTTAACATTCTAAAATATGAATATTCCCACTTAACCGCTAACTAAACGGAACTAGTACGTCGGGCGAAAAATCCAAACAAGGAACACCCCATATATATACCATGTGTTCCGAATGATTAGAAGTTAAGTGTGAACACCTCATTATAGTGTTAAATATAAATATGACCATATGCGTAATCATGAACACCAATCAAAATCAATCAACTTACCTATTCAAACAGGTACGGGTAGTCGCGATGCATAATATCTTCGTGCTCCCAAGAATCTTCCTCGATATCTATACTTAACTATCTAGAATGCAAATACTCCCAATTTCTAATATCTTCCTCAATCTTACCGAGCCAAGCTTCCTATTCCGCGACTCTATTAATAGCTGGATGTGGCAATGGTGAGACCTTCGGCATTACCTCTTTAATAGGTACGGCTGGTACAACTGGAGGTGGGACTTCAGAGAGTAAAATTTAGTTTGTTACTCACTCCTCGAGTGTTGCTAGTCTCTGCTTCTGTAATCGGTGTTATCAAGTTGATCAAATACTTTAGAGCCTATTGCAGCTCGGGCTCTACTTGCCCAGCTCTAAGCGTACAAGCTTTACCTCGACCACGTCCTCGTTCCAATGTTTATAATACCAAGAGGAGAGCTTATTTGACACAGTAAGTGAGATCCCAATCATAAATAACATAACATATACATATAGAAAAATCGTATCACTTATCATTCCTGCATTTACTTTTCAATCAAAGTAAGGTAGTTGTCACAAATTTTTTTTTGTAAACTATCAAATATACGTACATAACGTCCTCACTCATTCTAGGAGTTCCTAACGGACTCTATACATGATTCATAGGAAACTCTATACTAACTCCTCGACTCGACACAGGAATGATCCTAAGATGCTGGAACAAGAACTCTGATACCAACTGTGACGCCCCTGGGTTCACACAAGGCTGTAGTCCAAGGTGAAACCAGAGATGTCAATCCTGCCATGCACCCACACTGTGCATAAACATGTTTCACCAATCACAATAATATCCTCTAGTAGAACCAAATAAAAGTGTAGATACAAACAGGCAAAATAAAGGGAATAAATGTAATAGACATGACATAGAATAGATATCTCATAAATGAAAAGAATCATGTCTCAACTATAATACATCTGATATCTGAATAATGAAAATATCTCAACATGAATCAACTAAAAATCATACTAAGGCACACTGCCTTTACAATATGAATATGAAACTCTAATGTCTGATTTAAACTCAAAACTACAGTGGAGTCTCTACAAGTAAAAATACGCGACAGCGACTATGCCAGAACTCCGTTACCCTGCGACTCTCCGAAACTCCGAACTACCTGAAAAGTAATTTAAAAGAAAAAAACAACAACAAGAGCGTCAGAACGCTACACCAAGATTACCTCTATCCGCCCCCAGGGGAAGGGCAACTAGATAGAGTGAAGGCTCTATCTATTAAGATAGTCTACCAAGATTTATTTTTCCCGTATCTAAGTAGGATTAACATTTAGAAACCTACAACACGAGACGTAGTACGTCGAGCGAAATAATCCAAACAAGGAAACCCTCATGTATATACCATAAGTCTCAAATTGTAGATATCTAAACATTAATACCGAACTAAGAAAAGATAATCTAATGAAACCAATAATTAGAAATCTATAACACGAGACTGGTACATCGAGTGAAATAATCCAAACAAGAAAACCTTCATATATATACCATATATCTCAAGTTGTGAATCTCTAATCATTGATCCCAACAAAGAAGTAAAGAAGACAGTAAAAGAAATAAGATATAAACATATCGTATTTATAATATCTTCCACTATCACTGGAGAGAGAGAATAAAATGTCAATACATAATTTTATATACTTTCAAAAGTAACGTATCTCAGTCATATAGTTTAATGATAGGTCGTATTCATAATCGGCATCTGTCATACTTAGGCTATCAAGTAATTGTCTTAGTGCAACGGACTATCATGTAGGTATCCTGAACTGTGTACACGGCTTATTAGTCTCATCACGATCTCGGTACGTAACATGAGTACGGGACGGACTACCAAATAGGCATCCTAGAAATACAGCTCACGAGCCTCATCGCACTCTAGTGGGGGACGGACGGCTAGATCAAGCCTCCTAAAATCCGACTCAATGGCCTATACATGTGGAATATTGACGCACTACCTCATGTAGTACTGAACTGAGCTCATCAACGATATCCACCTCATGTAAATTTTTGTATTTCATGTATGTTGACACACTATCCCATATAGTACTGAGCTGTGCTCATTAACGATATTCACCTCATATATAAACCGTGTATATCTGGTATGTCGACGCACTATCCCATATAGTACTGAGTTGTGCTGATCAATGACATCCAACATGTATATGAACGCTATCTAATTCAAATATGATCAAACCAAAATTTATCATAATCCCCTTGGTATTCTTAAATGTTTAATATAACATACTCATGACTATACGTGTAACATCAAGTGGCTCAAAACTCCGCGAATGCACCTCAAAACAGCGCAACACAGCTCTACAAAACGAGCAGAAAAAACAGACGGGATATCTATTAGAAAAACAAGCATATATTTCTCTAGGAAAACTAGTTTTTACAAATGGTTTTCTGTTTTAAAAACTAGATTCACACATCTTTCAAATGACATAAGTTTGGTTCAGTTTAGAGTTCATATGTTATCCCAAATCTCTAGCTAAACATTATACATGTACAGCAGTTTTTCTGCAGGACATGTTATAAGTTGACATAACATATCTTTCTCTATACAAAGCCTTTTTACGAATGGTTTTCTGTTTTAGAAACTAGATACATATAGCTTTCATTTAAAACTGGTTTGGTAAATTTGGAGTTTGTTTTCTATCTTAAACTCTCAATTAAAGATTATACAAGTGCTGTAGTTTTCTGCAGAAAAACATATATATAGTCCATCACTTAAATTTCTTATATATGAATAAAATTATGAAAAACCCTAATGATCATGATCATGATACTATTATAAATAGTAAAAAAAGATTACTAATCTAGTATTGATTTAAGATTTACTATCAAAAATCTGACTTTTAACACCTCAGGTTAAGATTAAAGCATGAAAACACATATTCAACATCATATTAATCATCTATACTAGTTATTTAACTATGGGGATGAGTTTGGATGAATATAATCTTGCCTTAATCTTATGTACAAGCCTCTAAAATAAACAGCAAGCAATCCATGAGCACAAACCACCTGTTCTCCCTCGTCACATGTCGATGACCTCGCCCTCGTGTCGGTATTTTGCTTCACAAAGCTCTCCAAACTCATAAGAATAAGATCTAGGGTTTTTGAGAGGAGAAGATGTCTGCTAAGGTTCATAGATATGATAAAAGAACGGAATATTCATGAAAACACAGGTATTTATAGAGGCAAACCCGAAACAAATCTGTTTGAGCCGAAGCAATAAACCTAGTCTAACAAGGAAAATAACCTTCGGTATTTTAGCAATAACATTCGCGTCCGACCTCAGAATGAGGTGATATAAGATTTGTTAGAAATCTCTTTAAGATACCTAAATCTTTGGTATTTTAAGTTTTTCCATATTCTAACAGTTTTAGTGTATAAAATGTATATACTTTTAACTGGTCGTTTTTCACAGATTCAGGCCCGTGCATGTGTGCATGATGTCACTTCTATATTCACATATACATGGAATTGATCTCAAATTAATTCTTAGCATACTAAAACATTAATAAATATTTTTTTATAATATAACATATTTATTATTTATTACAAAATATTCAAATTTTTGGTGTTTTACAATTTAAGCGTAATAGCTTTAAGATTATACCTCCTTAAAATATCATCTCTCTTACTTCTTGTTCTCGTTGGTGCTATTTGTTTCCTTCCTTCATTTAAAGCTTTTCCACCTTCTATTTGTTGTTCCTACAAAAAAGAATTATATCACCCCAAAACTAATATAGCATATGTGGTATTTACTTAAGTTACATGCATTCAAATAACTATTTCTTTTGCTATTCCAATGTACTTGTCAAGCTTGGACATACCACTTTCCATTAAACAAGTCATTTATTAGCTATAATCCTAGCTCCTACGTCACATGTGCTTTGAAAGGAAAATTAGTTCTTTTACTAATTTGTTATATGGTAACATTTATTCATGTGAAATAAGGTTTGCTATTGTTGAGTGCATGTATTTTCATACCAAATTATTTTAGAACTTGAGATAAAGACATGTGAATTAATATTATTTGTAATCCTGCATGATGCCTTATTGACTATGTTTGCTTTATGCATTATACCAATTCCAACATTATGAGGGTGTTTTTATATAATTTCCTTGTTGACCAATGATTGCCTAAATAAATAGTTTCTAAATGATATTATATATAGGTTAACATCTTTGTCTTTAGATGCTGAATGACTTTATATCTTAACATATGAGTCTCAAAATAAAATTAAGCATTTCTTTGTGTTTAGTTTTTGATGAGGTTGAAATATTTTTAAGGAAATTTTAGTACATTGCTTGAAATGGCGTTGAATAAAGAATGGATGGAGCTAGTAGATGATGATAGACTTGATCCAAAGTATGAAGAAGGGGTTGATAAGTTTTTTGACTATGCATATGAGAAGCTGTTGGATAGTTTCAATCAAAAGGATAGCGACTTTAAAATTCAATGTCCATGTGTTAAATGCAGCACTGTGAAGTCTAGTAATCGTGATTCTGTTAAGACCCACTTAATTTCTCACAGAATTATTAAAAACAATAGATTTTAGTGCCATCACGGCGAAAGACAAGGGTGAGTCCATATCGGATTCTGATGAAGAATAAGAAGAAATGGCAGAAGAAAGCCAGAGTGACGATGAAATGCAAGAAATGATTGGAGATTATTACTTTTTATCAGAATAGAGCTATTGAACAAGAGTTTTCACAATATCTTGCCTTTATTATTCGTGATAGAAATATTTGCCCAACAGCTATTATGAATTGGGCTAAAATACCACAACAAAATAAAGATCATATGTAGGCATCCATTACGATACTTTAATTTTTTTCAATTGGTCTTTAATTCTTATAAATTAAATTCCGTTTCAAATTTGATGTAGGATAAATTTAATGCCAAGGACATAGACCAAAAGTGAGATTCAGTAATGAGACACTTGCATGATCTGTGGAATAAGTAGTGTGGTGACATGCATAGAAATATGTAAAAAAAAATTCATTATAAGTAGCACCTAGAAATAAACCTGCAGGAGTGAGTGTTGATGAGTGAGATTGAATAGTTAAGTAACATTATTTTTGTTTAAAATTTTAGGTTTAAATCTCTTAATTTTATTTATTTTGCTCCAATTATGTTGCTAGATTATTGAATTTTTTTAATCTTAATGCATAGAAAGCAAGCCAACAAAATAAACTTAATAGAGGCAAAAGAAAGATGCTCCACCACGCGGGCCGTGAACCCTTTAGACAAATTGCGTAGGAACTAATATACATTCAAAACTAATTTCCTATTTATTTAAAACTAGATTGTTTTTTAGTGTGATGCTGTACTCAATTTTATTTAATATTTGAATAAGGGTGGAAAGTCAAGAAATCCATCTAATATGGCAAATATGTTCCATGAAACCCAAAAGAAAGTTAATGAAACATTAGATACTAGGGATCAAGATAAATATGCAAGTAGAATATATATTTAAGTTTGATAATGATGCATTATATTGTGCTAACATATGAATTTAATTTTTATATGAAATCATTCAAGTCAAACACGAAAACCCTTCACTTTCAGACATTGAGATAATTGAGAAAATTTGGGGGAAGCAATCTTATGGCCACATCAGTGTATTTGGTGGCGGGACTACGTTGAAAGATTTGAGAGGACCCGCTCCCTAGTCGATCTGATCTGGAAGCACTGGTTATAGAAGAAAAGAGAAAGAACTAGATTCTTCAACAATACTTAGATGAGCAGGAGAAACAACATCTCAAAGCTACCAGGTACTTTGACTACCTGGAAAATTTAAAGCTGTTACTTGTTAGAAAAATAGTTCATTTTGATTTACTTTTTCCTTTTCTAACAGTAGCACTATAACTTACAGAACAGAAAAGATGTATGAAATTTAGCAACTAACAACTTGTGTTGCCTGTGAATCAAAGCAACACAATCATCCTATTAGAATTTACAACCTGAAATACCGCAAGAGCGAATTGCATGTACAATATCAATATATAAATAATTTCTAATAACATGACAAGAAAAAATAAAAAGATGGAGAGCTTGTATAGATTTATGGTTCATAAAGTACGAAAAAGTCATCAAAGAATTGGTAAGTAGTAGTTTAGATTATTTTATTATTATACACTACATCAGTCTTGTAGCGTATCAACCTAGAAACAGCGTGTAGAAACTCAAAACTGGGCCTGGTAGATACTTTTAATACAGAAAGAGCTAACTAAATAAATACGAAGAGCAAATCAGGCAGTAAAAAATTGTATGCCGCATATATATGCTCTTGTGAGTAACGTCATGAGGACCATAAGAATGTCAGCTTCATTTCTTCATAACCACACCCTATATAGAAACATGCATATACAACCATAGGCACATGTGATCATGCATACATCAACACCACCACTTAGCAAAATAAAGGGCGCGAGAGCATTTGAAAGACATTTCTGCTACTGATTAACAAAGGTCAATAAATATTGAAGAATAAAATAAAAAATGGTTTACATACTATAATGCCTTCTTCTCTAACTAAATATCGTCTAAAAGTCTCCAAAGCTCCTTCCAATAACAATTTTTTCACAACTTCATTAAACCGTGCTACAATCTGCATAGAAGGGGAAGAGATAGTTTAGAGTAGTATTTAAAAGGATATAATAACATCATGAGAGCTAAGCTAACTGATAATCATATTTTTATTACAAATTTATACCCTCATTATCTATTTTATATGAATAAATATACCACTAATAATTGTTTTTATCTTTAATTGCAGGTTAATCAAAAATAAAGCCAAGATCTCTTTCTCATCAAAAGCCCAGAAATATTAATGAAGAAAACAAGCATCAAGCCCAAAAGCCCAAGAGCCAAAAGCCCAAAGCCAAACAAAGAAGAAATTTGCGGATAGCAAAAGGTGGCACCCGGGCGTCGATGCCCCCATCGATGCTGACGAAACAATTATGAATCTATGGCTGAAATTTGATTGTTTTGGATAAGATTTCGATCTAATAGCTCACATTCATTGATGTTTACTATAAATAGGGGTAGAGAGTAAGGGGTTAGGGGTGTGAAAAATTTTGTAACTCTATTTGGAGAGGAGAGTTACTCTTAATTGAAAAGATCTTCTAAAAATTATAACTTTTTGTTGCAATCAATAAAAGAATTTTTTTACCACTTTAAATATTTTTTCTCTTTGTTTGATAATAATGATGGAGATGAAGATCAATTTGAAGGTTTACTTTTATTTTATTTTTCTCTTTTATTTTTTATTTCTTTTTAGTAATTTCTTTCTTATTGCTTATTACTTTAGATTTACATTCATGTCTTGTAGAGTAGATTTATTTTCGTATCTTTACTTTATTTTGCATTTTAATTTGTAGAGTAGATTTATTTTCTTGCATTATTTCTTTTGTAATTTAGTTAGATTTATTTCTTGTTCATAGTGTAAAGTTCCTTGTTCTTATTTCTATGCTTTGTAATTAGTTCTTATTCTTTTCATTTCATTCATTATTTTTATTTCTTAAGATGTGGAACTAATTTTTGTAGAAATCTTAGAATTGCATGAAATTAGCCTTATTTCCTTTATATTGTATGAATTATTCTCTTATGCTTAAAATAATCATGTATAGGATAATCAACTAGAGAACTAATTGATAGAAAAAGAATTTGATAATCTATGCTTATCTTGAGTGGTCTGATATGTTATGCTTATGAATTCTAGAATTATTATCTAGTTGTTCTTGTTATGAATAATAATTTTGCTTAGATGATAATTTGATGGGTTATACTTTCCTTAAATGGTTTGATAGTCTATACTTCTGATCTCTCTTGTCAACTCTGATCAACTTGGAGTCGGCTCTAGGGGGATCCTTCTCCATCTTCTCTTTTGGAGAGGGCTCAACTTCTGCTACTGTTGTGGCTTCTCTGGCTGCCTTCTTGTAGGCTCTGGCATCTTTTACATCTATGTATCCTCAAGCTCTATCCATTAGCTGCTCGTAGTTGGTGACATGGTCTATGATGAGTGTGTCAGATAGGTTGTCATTTTCTAATCCTGCCGAGATTACAGCCATGGCGACCATGTTGTCAGGGTCGTCGACTTCTAGCCTTTTGGCTTGGAATCTCTTGAAGTAGTCCCTGAGGCTCTCCCTAAGTTTCTATCTTATCTGCAACAGGATATGGGAGGGAATTTTTTGCTTGAATTGATCGGATTTCCATCGCCTTTACACTTCTCAATATGTGACATCTTAAACTTGGAACATGAGCATTCATGATCCAGTCGGTGAGTGGAGTATTCCCCCTTGATGGTGTCAGCTACAATGTTAAATGTATAGTCGTAACTAGGCGCAAAATTAGTGGTGGAGGGACTTAGAACAACATGAGGATATCGGTGGTCGTACGATGCCATCCATGTAGTGCGCTCATAGACTACCGGGGTTGTCGAGGAGGAGTGGTGAAATGAGTTAGCTGGTGAAGCAGGGGAGAGGTGTACTCCGTATAATCCTCAGACACTCGTTGCTCAGCCTAACCCACATGACGAGGAAGAGGAATGAACGCTTGACCTGTAGGAGGAGGAAGAAGAACAAACAACGAAGAAGGCTGCTAGGGAGGAATCCAGCTGAGGAGTTCGTTCGTGAAGGAAACGAACTGCTGCTGAAGAGATTGGAAAATTCTTCCGGCAGATTCATCTAATTGGGCTTGAGTGACATAACCCGCCTGTATTTCTTCAATGGGTCGAATGGAGGATCAGTCTGGATGATTAGAACCAGTCATCTTGTGCAAAGAAGAAAAAAAGACCCCATGGTGGACACCAAATTGTTAATGTCGGTTATCAAATAGGGGATTAAATGTGGATTTCTCATCATATTAGGGTTGCTCTTCTTTAAATAGTTGATTCTTAAGAGGAGGATCTAATCTTTCACTTAAACAACAAGGGGGAGAATCAAAGTTGGGATCTCCGATGATTCGTCAAACACTCAAGTCGGTCAAGTGCTTGAGTGGAGAAGAAGTAGGGTTCAATGATGTTTTATAGCAAGAGATTGCTTATCGTCTGTAGTAGACAACATCTCTTATTTATAGCAAATCCTGGGGGATATTTGTGTAATTTTGGTGAGTCCAAGTAGGTAGCTCAGTCGGCAGATACTTTACAGGTGTCGGCTATAGAGTTAATGGGTCATCTACGTATTTAATGTGATGGTGATGAAAAATGCATGGTGCTAACGAGGTCCGATGAGTCATAAATATTTTTATGACAGGAGCAATGATGATTCTGACCATGCATTCAATATGATGATGATCGAGTGTCGGTGGGGCATTCGTGGACAAACTACCTTTTGACTTGACTCTGGTAGAGGGTCGACAAACGATGCCTTTTGTCTCGATCTTGCGAGCGGGCCACTAAGTACCGCCTTTTTATTTGCCCATCTTAGATTTAAAAGTTCTTGACCCGGTCTCATAGGATGTACAAGAGTAGGATAAACTCAAGTAATGGTTTCAAGTGAGGATGCCTTTCAACCTTGTATTTCTTAGGAAGGGTCGAGTGTTGATGTTATAACATGGGACACATGTCATCTCTTGATGGGAGATAAACAATTAGCCATTTCTGTGGTATAACAAAGATGCATCCGGATGATGAGAAGCAAATGGCCTTGATGTAAAACCCCATGAATTTTAAAAAATAATGTGAATTATATTGATAAATAAGCCCTAATTATGATGGATATCATTTATGAAAGAATGATTATGCTAACAATTTATTTGAGATCAATTAAGAGTATATATGAGAGTATACAAAGGTTAAACATGCACATAGAAGAAATCTGGAAAAATGACCAGTTAAGAGTATATATACATTACACACCGATACAGTTCGAATCTAGAAATCCTCAAAAGACAAAAGTTATAGGTATCTTCAATAGCTTTCCAAATCATCTTAAATCACCTTATTCCTAGGTTAGACATGAAAGTTACAGTCAAAATATTGAAGACTATTTCTCAGTCAGACTAGGTTTCCTGTTTCGGGTTTGGGCTATTTTGATTCGGGTTTGCAGTTATATATATACATGTTTACACACAAAAACACATCTTTTCATTAGTAATCCAAACCCTAGCACCCCCTCTTCCTCTCTCTCAAACACTAACATAATTTGTGAGATTTAGGAGAGTTCTTGAGGCGTTTGTCAAGAGGAAGATGGGATTTTGTGTAAAACCCCGTTGATTTTGACAACTTATAAGTGTGAATATGAGTGAATAAAGATATTTAAAATATCTTTGTTGCATGGTCATGCATGGAAAATGATATTTGAGCTTATGAGCATGTGTATTTGCCTCAGGTATGAGGATGAGTTGCAAGTTTGCAAATCGTGTGCAAAAGATATCGATGTATGCAGATTTTTGTTCATGAGTCGACTCATAACATGTCATGAGTCGACTGATCAGGTTGAGTCGACTTGCGCCTGTCATAAGTCGACTCATGAAATCGAGTCCTGTTTCAATTTTCTTCTGCTGAGTCGACTCATAAAAATTATGAGTCGACCCATGACCATGAGTCGACCCATCATAAGTCATGAGTCGACTCATCGGGTTTTTCTGGCCTTTTTTAGTTCGGGTTTGTGGGTTTCGGGTCGGGTTTCTTTGGCTCTTATATATTGTTTACACCCGAAAACACCCATTTTCTGAAGAGAACTCCCCAGAAACCCTAGCCTCTCCCTTCTCTCTCTAACCCTAGGTGTTCTTGGTGATTTTTGGGGGCATTTCAAGGGGGATTTCAGCGTTTCTTTTGGATTTCAACAAAGAGGATAGTCTTCCACCACATCTAAGGCGAGTGACATCTCGACAAACTCCTCTCCCTTGTTTTTATGTTTTCATAAATGTTTTTCATGAATTTTGTTGAGCCTAAGATGTATTTTCGAATATAAAATGATGTTCTTACTAGTGAAAGTTCAAGATCACGTGTTTCAGATTTTTAAAACTTCCACCAACAAGTTTTGATAAAAACCCAGATCTGGAATTTTGTTTAAAGAATAAAAACATGAGTTTTTATATTAATTTGGTGTTGTCCTTCATGTTTAGGGATTTAAATGTTAGTGTTAACATGCAAGTATTTGTTTCATGTGCAATATATGTTTTCTCACTATGTAATAGTCTAAAAATGAAGGCTAGATGTATGTATACTTGATAAGAATGAGATGTGGGACGAGTAGAACAAGTTCAGTTCATAAAAATATAGATTTCAGCTCGAGAGTCGACTCACGACTCATCATGAGTCGACTCATCATGTCGAGTCAACTCATGACTAATCATGAGTCGACTCACAAAATCGTTCCTGTTGTCTTTTATCTTCTGCTGAGTCGACTCGTCAGTATACGAGTCGACCCATGAGGCATGAGTCGACTCATAAGAGTGCATGAGTCGACTCATCCGAGTTTTCCATGTTTTCTTTGTGTTTCTGTTTAATCACATGCTGTATACACACATATAGATTGAACTCATATGTTATACATGTAAGATGACTCTTCCTGATACAAAGTTTAGAATTGTATAGCAAGGCGTATAAGAGTTGAATGGACACTCTATTACTAGTGGTAACTTCATAGTTCACGTAAAGTCCTCGTGTTAGACTATAAGCGACTAAAGTCCTCGTGTTGGACTATAAGCGACTAAAGTCCTCGTGTTGGACTATAAGCGACTAAAGTCCTCGTGTTGGACTATAAGCGACTAAAGACCCCGTGTTGGGCAATTTTTGCTGGACCTTGAGCATAATACACATTTGGGTATTTGAGTATGACATTTTTATGTAGTTGGACATGATAGTGGCATGAGCTGTGCATAACACTTATTTCGACTACGAGATTTTGACATAGATTTGTTTATTGTTAGAAATGGGATTGTTATCTTTTCTTTATTGTTCATGTATTAGACTCCGGGCTTGGTGTTTATGGATCTACAATTTGAGATACAAGGTATATACATGAGGGTTTCCTTGTTTGGATTATTTCGCTCGAAGTACCTATGCTCGTGTTGTATTTCCCTAAGTACTAAGACCCATATCTGTTTGTATAATGATTTAATGCTATTATACATTACTGTATTTTCTTATACAACGAGCCCTATCCCTTGGGGTTGGTTGTGATGTTGCTCGCTAGCGCTTTGACGCTCGTTGTCCCTCCCCCTTTCAGGTCACGAGCCAGGAGCACGGAGAGTCGCAGGTGGTTAGCGGACTACTTTAGTGTCCAGCCTTTTTATATTATCTATGTATTATTTTCTTTGAGCTCCACTGTAGTGTTGTCAGACATTTGAGAGTTTATTCTAGAAGTTGTAAAGGCTGTGTCGCCTTATTTCCTTTACTCAGACTTACTGTATTTGAGACTTGTAAGAACTCCATTTTATTTCATTTCAGACCTTGACTATGTTCTTCAGTTTATTCCGTTGATGAGATGTATTATGTTCTATCATTTCATCCAGTATTGTTGATTCACTTTTTACTTGCTTTGTACTTACACCTGTTGTTGATTCCACTAGAGAGATAGTGATTGTGATGGTGAAACGTGTTATTGCACGGTGTGGTGCATGGCAGGTTTGACATCCATGGTTTCACCTCGGACTGCAGCCGTGTGTGAACCCAGGGGCGTCACAATTGGTATCAGAGCTCTAGTTCCAGAATTCCTAGGATCATCCTGTGTCGAGTTGTGGAGCTAGGTTAGAGTTTCCTAGGATTCATGTGTAGAGTCCGCTAAGGATTTCCTAGTATGAGTGAGGACGATATATGCGTATATCTCAAAATTTAGAATATTTTTTTTATGACAACTATTTTGCATAAATTCAAAGTATTTGTGTGAATACTATATGTTGTGAAAAATTGTATTATGATACGCTATTTATAAAAGTCTAGTTTGACTTATGGACTTTTGTTTTTCTTACCATCAGGAGAGAGATGGCAGGACGAGGTAGACCCCGTACCAGGGGAGCTAGCTAGGCAGACTCACAGCAGACTCCTCCTGATCAGCAGCCAGCTCAGTCCGAGCCCCAGCAGGTTCCACCCGAGCCGCAGTAGGCTCCTCAGTATCTAGTGGACCTTATGGCCCCTCTTATTGCTCGGATGACAGCTATCGAGGAGATGGTGACGACTCACATTGCACCACGGACACCACCACCACCAGTAGCTCAGCAGTAGGGGATACCTGCCGTTCCTGTTAGAGAGTGACCCCCAGAGGTCACGCCTACAGTTCTTCCTCCAGCAGCACCTGTTAGAGCCACGGAGCAGGAAGCTTGGCTCCGCATGGTAGAGAGATATCAGAAGATGAGGGCACCAGAGTTTCAGGGGTCACCAGACCCTCTTGCAGCCCACAAGTGGAAGGAGGATGTGAGCAACATTCTCGATATTCTCAGTGTGGATTCAGTCCAGAAGCAGAGATTGGCATCTTTCAGCCTGAAGGGAGATGCCGGGAGATGGTATCGACTCCAGTTTACTCCAGAGCAGAGGATGACCCTCACATGGGAGGATTTCACCTATTTCTTCGATGGCCAGTATGTTTCTTCTGCAGCACGGACTGGGAAGGAGCTCGAGTTATCCCGGTTGACTCAGGGAGACATGACCGTGGCTGATTTTGAGAGCAAATTCATGGAGTTATTACATTTCACGGGCATGTGGCAGACCGGAGAGCGTCAGGCTCAGATGTTTTTAGCTGGACTCCGCCCAAATCTCCGACGATACCTCGTGTCGAGGAGATTTTATTCAGTTAGGGAGGTAGCTGAGGCTGCCACTTCCCAGGAGATTGAGACCTCTATGTTCCAAAAGGACAAGGAGGGGAAGGCCAAGGCAGGTCAGAGCAGTGATAAGGGCAAGAACAAGAGAGGCTTTTCTGGACACCAGCAGCAGCATCAGGGCCCTCATAAGAAGGGACCCCAGCAGGATCAGCGAGCGCACCAGCAGCGCAAGTTCTAGGGTTCTTGTTTCAACTGCCACAAATTCGGGCACAAGGCTTCAGAGTGTCGTAGTGCACCAGCAGGAGCTCAGCAGGGCAAGGGCCCGAACCAGCCGCAGCAGCGACAGCCGGGCAGAGGGCAGGGTCAGCCGAACAGACTTAAGGCACCGCCAGCAACGCAGAGGTCAGAGGGGCAGGTTCGAGCAGTCCAGGAGGCTCCCCAGGGGCAGATTGTTCCATACTCCCCAGCATTAGCAGTTGAGCAGACTTCAGCTACAGGCAGAGTTTATGCAGTGGTTCCCCGTGATCACGGTGCCAGCGGAGCAGTTGTGGAGGGTACGTTCCTTGTGAATTCCTTTCCCGCCCGTATCCTTTTTGATTCGGGAGCTTTGCATTCTTTCATCTCGCATGCATTCATGGCTAGACTCCAGCTTGTAGCTCAGCCACTAGACACCCCTTTGTCAGTTTCCACCCCTTTAGGTGAGGTATCGCTTCTGGAGAGCGTGTGTAGGAGGTGTACCGTCAGTCTAGACGAGTCGGAGTTCATAGTTGATCTGATAGTGTTGCATATGTCCGAGTTTGATGTTATTCTTGGTATGGATTGGTTGTCGTCCTACCATATTAGTATTGACTGCTTTGTGAAGACAGTCAAGTTGCGAGCGTCCGATGGGTCTGAGATGATTGTAGCTACCTCTCAGGGCAACCAATTTGCGGAGTCGTTTCTGGCGTACATCGAGGAGGTGCTGCGACGGGATCAGGGAGCCGAGTTATTGGATACTAGAGTTGTCTCAGATTTTCAGGATGTCTTTCAGGACATACCTGGGTTACCTCCTGTGAGAGAGGTTGAGTTTTGTATTGAGTTGCAGCCAGGCACAGCCCCTATATCCCGCGCACCCTATCGTATGGCACCAGCTGAGATGAGAGAGCTGCAGACCCAGTTGGACGAGTTGTTAGCTCAGGGTTTTATTCGCCGGAGTCATTCTCCGTGGGGCGCACCGGTCCTCTTCGTGAAGAAGAAGGACGGTAGTATGAGATTATGCATAGATTATAGAGAGTTGAACAAGGTCATGATCCGGAATAGGTATCCACTACCTAGGATTGATGACTTGTTTGACCAGCTACAGGGAGCGCAGTATTTCTCGAAGATTGATCTTCGTTCTGGCGATCATCAGTTGCGGGTTCGGGAGATGGATATTCCCAAGACCGCTTTTCTTACTCGATATGGATCCTTCGAGTTTTTGGTCATGCCATTCGGGTTGACCAATGCACCCGCGGTATTCATGGATTTGATGAACCGGGTTTTCCGTCCCTTCTTAGATCAGTTTGTGATCGTCTTCATCGACGATATTCTTATCTACTCGAGATCGGAGGCAGAGCACGAGGAGCATCTACGGATAGCGTTGAGGACCCTCCAGGAGCATCAGCTGTATGCTAAGTTCAGTAAGTGCGAATTTTGGCTTTCAGAAGTCAGATTTCTTGGCCACGTCATCAGCAGAGAGGGCATAGCAGTGGACCCGGCTAAGGTCACGGCAGTTCTTGATTGGGAGCCACCGAAGACGGTGATAGAGATTCGCAGCTTTCTGGGTTTAGCTGGATATTACAGGAAGTTCATTCAGGACTTCTCGATGATTGCGACACCGATTACGCACCTTACGAAGAAGGGTGTACAGTTCATATGGAGCATGGAGTGCCAGAAAGCCTTTGATATTTTGAAGGCTAAGTTGACTACAGCGCCGGTTCTGATTATTCCGAGCAGCGACAGGACATTCGTGGTGTACACGGATGCATCATTGGCAGGCCTAGGAGGCGTATTGATGCAGACACAGAGGGTGGTAGCCTATATCTCACGGCAGTTGAGGGTGCATGAGCAGAACTATCCCACTCATGACTTGGAGTTAGCAGCAGTGGTGTTTGCACTGAAGTCATGGAGGCACTATTTGTATGGAGTGCAGTTCGAGCTCTTCACAGACCATCAGAGTCTGAAGTATCTCTTTTCTCAGAAGGAACTCAATCAGAGGCAGAGGAGGTGGATTGAGTTTATCAAGGACTATGAATTCGCGATTCAGTATCATCCAGGGAAGGCGAATGTCGTAGCAGATGCTTTGAGTAGAAAGCATCGACATCGGATTGCGGCTTTGAGGTGTTCATTGCATAGAGATCTTATCACTCTTAGCCAGTTTGATTTTCGACCCGAGATTGGAGGAACCAGTGCGTTTTTGGGAGCTATGTCAGTGCAGCCATCTTGGAGTGACAGGGTTGTCAGAGCACAGTTGGAGGACTCTTGGATTCAAACCCGTAAGGGGGAGATTTCCAAAGAGCCTAAGGCTGATTGGACCATTGGAACAGATGGAGGCCTACGGATGAAGGGTAGGTTGGTCATGCCAGGTAGTTCAGAGCTGAAGAGGGAGTTGTTTGATGAGGCACATCGTACTCGGTACACAGTACATCCAGGGACTACCAAGATGTACAAGGACCTGAAGAGACGTTTCTGGTGGAGTGGTATGCGGAGAGAGATTGCAGATTTTGTGGCTAGATGTTTTACCTGTCAGCAGGTGAAGGCAGAGCATCAGAGACCCGCAGGGACCCTTCAGCCTTTGCCTATTCCGGAGTAGAAGTGGGCAGATATTTCCATGGATTTTATCGTGGGGTTACCGAAGTCGAAGAAGGGGAATGATTCAGTTTGGGTGATAGTGGACCGGTTGACGAAGTCAGCACATTTTATTCCAGTGAGGACCACCTATACAGCCGAGACCTATGCGAGGATCTTCATTCGGGAGATAGTTCGACTTCACGGAGTGCCAGACACGATTGTGTCGGATCGAGGATCAGTTTTTACTTCACACTTTTGGAGGAGTTTCCAGGACTCATTTGGCAGCAAGTTATCTTATAGCAGTGTATTCCACCCACAGACGGATGGTCAGACAGAGAGGGTGAATCAGGTGTTGGAGGACATGTTGCAGGCATGTGTCATTGACTTCCAAGGCAGTTAGGAGGATCATATTCCACTGGTAGAGTTCGCTTATAACAATAGTTATCAAGCGACGATCGGTATGGCCCCGTATGAAGCATTATATGGGAGACCTTGTAGATCACCGATATGTTGGACCGAGCCGGAGGACAGCTTGATGCTTGGGCCAGAGTTAGTGAGGCAGACTACTAAGAAGGTAGCCTTGATCAGGGAACGGATCCTAGCCGCTCAGAGTCGGCAGAAGAGCTATGCAGATAAAAGACGAAGACCCCTCGAGTTTCAGATTGGGGATTTGATTATGCTGAAGGTATCGCCTATGAAAGGCGTACAGCGATTCGGGAGGCGAGGGAAGCTTGCACCGAGATATATTGGACCTTTCCGGATTTTGGAGCGCATTGGAGCTGTGTCATACAGACTAGATCTTCCAGCTTCTATGTCTAGTGTACACAACGTGTTCCATATTTCTATGCTGAAGAAGCACCTGCATGACGAGGAGCAGCAACGAGTGTTGGATGCACCAGAGATTGAGCTTCGGGATGATTTGACTACTATCGAGATCCCAGTGTCTATTCTTGCTAGAGAAGACAAGAGACTCAGAAACAAGGTGATTCCATTGGTGAAAGTTCGGTGGAACCGAAGTGGAGTGGAGGAAGCTTCTTGGGAGCGCGAGGAGGACATGCGACGCGACTACCCACACCTATTTGAGCAGGTAAATTAAATAGAATATTTATGACGTGAATTCCTACTTGTATATTTATATGAATACCTTGACACCTATACTTAACGCTAGAATGATGGTATTTTTATCTAATTCCTAATCTTGCGGAACACATGGTATATACATGGGGGGTTCCTTGTTTGGATTTTTCGCCCGACGTACTAGTTCCGTTAGATTAGGGGTCGAATAAGAATATTACCATTGTAGACCGTTAAGTATAAATGTTACTATATGCTTATTTTAGTGATTGATTTTCGTGAGATGAGTATGTGTATGGGTTGGATTTGACCCCTGTCATGTTTCTCTTGTATCTTTATGAGTTAGACATGATTCCTGAATTTCGAGGACGAAATTCTTTTAAGGGGGGAGAATGTAAAACCCCGTTGATTTTGACAACTTATAAGTGTGAATATGAGTGAATAAAGATATTTAAAATATCTTTGTTGCATGGTCATGCATGGAAAATGATATTTGAGCTTATGAGCATGTGTATTTGCCTCAGGTATGAGGATGAGTTGCAAGTTTACAAATCGTGTGCAAAAGATATCGATGTATGCAGATTTTTGTTCATGA
>BQKN01052733.1:0-10922 GCA_022839385.1 Asparagus kiusianus | reverse complement strand
CTTACACCTATTGTTGACTCCACTAGAGAGATAGTGATTGTGATGGTAAAACGTGTTATTGCACGGTGTGGTGCATGGCAGGTTTGACATCCATGATTTCACCTCGGACTGCAGCTGTGTGTGAACCCAGGGGCGTCACAGTTGGTATCAGAGCTCTAGTTCCAGTATCCTTAGGATCATCCTGTGTCGAGTCGTGGAGCTAGGATAGAGTTTCCTAGGATTCATGTATAGAGTCCGAGAGGAGGGCTACTCTTAATTTTTATAACTCCATTTGGATTTATTTATAACTCCATTTGGAGAGGAGGGCTACTCTTAATTGAGAATGCCTTCCAAATTTGTAACTTTTGTTACAATTAATAAAATAATTGTTTTACCACTTTAAATTTTTCTTCTCTTTGTTGGATGATGAAGATAGAGATGAAGATTAATTTGGAGGTTTGTTTTCTCTTTTATTTCTCTTTTATTGTTTATTAGTTTAGATTTATTTACATGCTTGTAGTTAGATTTTATTTTCTTGTTTAAATAGCCAAGAGGCTAGAACCCTCTTGCCTTAGATTTATTTCATACTTATAGATTAGATTTATTTCATGTTTATAGAGTAGATTTATTTTATTATCTTTAATTCTTGTAATTTATTTTATAGTTTAGATTTTGCAATTTATTTTGTAGTTAAATTTTAATTTCTTACACTATTCACCTTGAGGCTAAAACCCTTTTGGGTTAGTTTTTCTTTTTGTTCATTTTTATTTTCTTTGATTCGCCTTTAGGCTAGAACTCTCTAGGGAATCATCATTTTCTAAGAAGTGGATTCAATTCTAGATTACTCATATCTTTAATTGAATCCACCATCTTTACTTTCTTGAATTTTATTTTTATTCTTGATTTTTATTTATTTCTCGATTTTATTCATTCTTCTTTCTTGCCTTGTTGATCACATTTATTTTTACTCACATCCACTCTCAAACACATTGATTTACACACTATCACTTTCACTCTCATTATCTCTCCACAATCACACTTATTCTTCACTCCTATTTGTCACGCACACAACATAAGAACTGATTTATATTTTCTCCTATAAAATACCTTCCTCATGGGATCGATAACTTTATTATACTATAACTTGACATGGTTATGCACTTGCAACATTTTTGGTACATGTTTATGCCGCATCAAAGTGTGTTGGTAGAAAGATAACCCGACGTTCTGATTAAGGTAGGGGTTCTTTCTTACGTTTGTGTCGAGCTCACGACAATAGGAGACACTTCATTGGTGTTGAAACTTTGAGGCGACGAGGCGATATGACAAATTTGGGGAGTTGTTCATTGCTGGAGGAGGATCGGCGTTTGATGTCGAGCATTGGCATTAATGTGCGGGCTACGATATGTTTGGGTCATCTTATATATAGGTTGCCGACTGCTGTATATAGAGATATGGGATCTGGTGGAGCTGCTTCAGATTTTGGGTTATGTCGGATGTTTGGCTACCCAGCACTTGGTCACATCGTGGATGTGAGATTTGAGCCGATAGCATATTTAGGAGTCAGAGGCGTGTTTGATTATCAGGTATTAGCTTCTGACTTTGTTCTGAGCAGGTATGTCACATTTGACTCTCGACAGATGGAGAGTGGTGATCAGATTATTAGGACATCACAGCGGGTGGAGAGTGATGCTACTCCACGTTGGATGGAGATTACTCCACATACTCTAGATCATACTGCATCATTTGGTATTCCAGCTGATGTGACACAGATTGGGAATCATGTTGATTTGGATGCAGATGATAGGTTGATCGATTTGAGTGTAGCTGATAGATGGAGTCTGGATATGGCCATTGGTTCATCTCAAGTGGAGATGTTTAGATTATTTCAGTTTGGGGCCATTGGAGGTGCTATCAGCCGTAGACTTGATCGTGATGTTTGAGAAGGGTTGCGAACTCTTCTAGTGGATTGAGGTATTTGGAGGCTATTTGGTGAACTATGTGAAGGCTTGAGTCCTTGGGAAAGAGGATACATTGGCAGTCATTTATGATGCAGCCGATTTAGGAGTTGATACCGACATTTGGAGAGTGTTTGCATTCTCATTTGGGTCTTGACTTGTTGTGGATTGAGTCCATTGTTGTGAATTGTTTCACTTCGTCCTAGACGCAACAAGTAGGATATTTGTTTTTTGGTTGGTGTCGGCTCAGTTTTGGGAAAACTTCGCCGAGGTGGAGAATTGTGGTGTGGGGGCCACCAGAGGAGAAAAGCGTGAAGTGATCATGTGAACAAAAAACGCGTGAATTGATCTCGTGATAGCCCTAGGGAAAGGCCCACCCGATTGTATGTGACGCCCATGGGTTCACACAAGGCTGCAGTCCAAGGTGAAACTAAGAATGTCAAACCTGCCATGTACCACACCATGCAATAACATGTTTCACCATCACAATTAACATCTATCTAGTAGAATCAATAATAGGTGTAGGTACAAAAACAAGTAAAAGATAATACAAAAAGGGCTGATTAAATGATAGTGATCAAATAAATATCTCATCATCCAACAAATGGAAATACATGGTCAATGTCTGAATAAATAAACTGGAGTAGTCAACAAGTCTCAAGTACAGATATCTGACAAGAATAAATAAGGCACTCAGCCTTTACAAATTCTAGAATAATATCCTCATATGTCAAACCACACTACAGTGGAGTCCAAAGGAAATAATACAAAGCTAGGAAGTAAAGCTGAACAATAAAGCGGTCCGCTATCAACATGCGACACTCCGTGCTCCTGGCTCATGACCTGAAAGGGGGAGGGACAACGAGCGTCAAAGAGCTAGCGAGTAACATCACAACCAACCCCAAGGGAAAAGGGCTCGTTGTTTATGAAAATACAGATAATATATATAATAGATCTAAAATCATTGATTTTACTAAAGAGGGTTTTAGTATTTAAGAATTTACAACACGAGAATAGGTACGTCGAGCGAAATAATCCAAACAAGGAAACCCTCATGTATATACCTTATATCTCAAATTTATAAACTCCTAAATACCAAAGCCAAGGTTCTAATATAGTAACAATGATAGAAGGAATACAACAAACATCAGAGTATAATTACAGTGCTGTGACATAGCCAACATGAACATCATGTTATTACTTACATGAATATCATGTCAAAATCTACACAAGTGTGATACCAAAATCTACATAATTATCTTGTCGTGAAATGCTGTATAATAGTCACGTGCAGGGTTAAGAACTATGTCTGAAATAAGAACTAACTATTGTAGTTTTCCAAACTCATGGAATAATGGCAAATGTCCAACACGAGGACTGAGAGGGATTATAGTCCAACACGAGGACTTCTATGGATTATAGTCCAACACGAGGACTGAGAGGGACTATAATAAAAGATCGCTACGATACATGTAGTGAAATCTACTTATCAATCTCACAACTAAATCAGTATAAAAGTCCCAAATTTATACCCCAGGTCATCTATCATGCATGGACACATAGTGGGGCTAATAATCAAGGTCAGGTAATCCAGGCAAACCCTCGAACATGAGTAAAAACACTCAATACACAAAACTACAAATTTTGCAACAGAGAGTTCGGCGGTCGACCGATCCGGTCGACCGAACTCCGATACGGGCCTGGCGGTCGCCCGCCGCGACTTATCGGTCGACCGACAGAACGTCGCGGTCGACCGATGAAATGTCGCGGTCGACTGGCAGAACGCCACGGTCGACCGGAGCCTAAAAACGAGCTCAGCGGTCGACCGCGCCGGTCAACCGCCAAGCAGGCAGAAACCCAATCTTGGTTTTCTGTCAGCTGCTAAATCTAAAAAAGAAATTTATATATTACGATAACATGAGTTTTACTGAAATGGAAAACATGCTGAAGATAAACAACAAAATCCCAAGCTTAAACTCTATTTTTCCAAAATTTTAAATCCACGAGAAACAAACCCAAAACGTTTTGATAACTGTAAAGATGATTTAACTCTTGTTTAGGCAAATCTCAGATCTAGATCTTCTTTAACAGAACATGGGTGACTTTTTAAAACATATAAAATCCCAAATCCATATTCTATGCCATAATAATCTATTAGCTATTCAAAAATATGAATTTGGCTCCATAAAAACCAATAAAAACTCAGTTCTTGACATGAAAACGAAAGGGGTGGGGGTTGGGCGAGAAATTACTCGCCTTGGCTGCTGACGAATGCCCTAGATCTGCAGGAGATTGATGCTCTACGCTGCAAATCCAAAATCCCGCTGAAAGATCCTCCAGATCTCCTCCTAAGCACCAAATCCAGCTAGGGTTTTGATTAGAGAGATGGGGGCTAGGGTTTTACGTCTGAGGTGAAGAGAGGCTCTCCTGGGTTGAGTTGGTATAAATACTAATTCCCTAACCCGACCCGAAACCCAATAGACCAAAACTAAAACCCGAACCTGGAAAAACAAATTGACCGCTGATCGGTCGACCGCCACGGTCGACCGCGCCGGTCGACCGCTCAGCACAAAATTGCCTGCTGGGATTAAAATCCTTAGTCTGGAAAATATAACTCGATTCCTCTCACATATACACACTTGTTGGGTTTTCAAACACAGATAATTACATCCATCAGACATATATATGTATATATATGATTATTCATCCTAAGGGAATTATTTATTATTAATAATTCACACATATATACTATAGAAATTTTCGGGGTTTTACATTCTTCCCCCCTTAAAAGAATTTCGTCCTCGAAATTCGGAAATCGTACGAACTTTGAAATATGAACTCTTATATAACCTTATCGAGATATTTACACTTAACGATCTAAAATGATAATATTCTCGCTCAAATCCTAATCTAGTGGAACTAGTACATCGGGCAAAAAAATCCAAACAAGGAACCCCCCATACATATACCATGTGTTCCAAAAGATTAAAAATTAAGCGAAAGTATTCTCATTATAGCGTTAAATGTAAACATAACCAAAGATATGCACATAAGTTAAGACATGAAATCAAAATAAGAATTTATTTACCTGCTCAACCAAGTGTGGGTAGTCACGACGCATGTCCTCTTCGCGCTCCTAAGAAATCTCCTCAATGCCTCCTCGGTTCCACTGAACTTTCACCAAGGGAATTACCTTGTTTCTAAGCCTTTTGTCCTCTCTGGCAAGAATACAAACCGGAATCTCAATAGTAGTCAAATCATCCTGAAGTTCGATCTCCGGTGCACCTAATATTCACTGCTGCTCCTCATCATGCAAGTGCTTCTTGAGCATAGAAATATGAAATACATTGTGTATACTAGACATCGATGCTAGAAGATCTAGCCTATATGACACAGCTCCAATGCGCTCTAGAATCTGAAAAGGCCTAATATATCTCGGTGCAAGCTTCCCTCGCCTCCCGAATCGCTGCACGCCTTTCATAGGCGATACCTTAAGCATAACCAAATCTCCAATCTGAAACTCTAGTAGTCTTCGCCTCTTATCTGCATAGCTCTTCTGCCGACTCTGAGCGGCTAGAATCCGCTCCCTGATCAAGGCTACCTTCTCAGTAGTCTGCCTCACTAGCTCTGGCCCAAGCATCAAGCTGTCCTCCGGCTCGGCCTAACATATCGGTGATCTACAAGGTCTCCCATACAATGCTTCATACGGGGCCATACCGATCGTCGCTTGATAACTATTGTTATAAGCGAACTCTACCAATGGAATATGATCCTCCTAACTGCCATGGAAGTCAATGACACATGCCCGCAACATGTCCTCCAACACCTGATTCACCCTCTCCGTCTGGCCATCCGTCTGGGGGTGGAATACACTGCTATAAGATAGTGTGCTGCCGAATGAGTCCTGGAAACTCCTCCAAAAATGTGAAGTAAACACCGATCCTCGATCCGACACGATCGTGTCCGGTACTCCGTGAAGTCAAACTATCTCCCGAATGAAGATCCTCGCATAAGTCTCAGCTGTATAAGTGGTCCTCACCAGAATGAAATGAGCTGACTTCGCCAATCGGTCCACTATCACCCAAACCGAATCATTCCCCTTCTTCGACTTCGGCAATCCCACAATAAAATCCATATAGATGTCTGCCCACTTCCACTCTAGAATGGGTAAAGGCTGAAGTGTCCCTGCCGGTCTCTGATGTTCTGCCTTTACCTGCTGATAGGTAAAACATCTAGCTACATAATCTGTAATCTCTCTCCGCATACCACTCTACCAGAAACGCCTCTTCAGGTCCTTGTACATCTTGGTAGTCCCTGGATGTACTGTGTACCGGGTACGGTGCGCCTCATCAAATAACTCTCTCTTCAGCTCTGCACTGGCTGGCATGACCAATCTACCCTTCATCCGTAGACCTCCATCCCCTCCAATGGTCCAATCAGTCTTAGGCTCCTTGGAAATCTCCTCCTTTCGGATTTGAATCCAAGAGTCTCCCAACTGAGCTCTGACAACCCTGTCACTCCAAGATGGCTGCACTGACATAGCTCCCAAGAACGCACTGGTTCCTCTAATCTCGGTTCTAAAATCAAACTGGCTAAGAGTGATAAGATCTCTGTACAAAGAGCACCTCAAAGCCGCAACCCGATGTTGACGCTTCCTACTCAAAGCATCTGCTACGACGTTCGCCTTCCCTGGATGATACTGAATCGCGAACTCGTAGTCCTTGATAAATTCAATCCACCTCCTCTGCCTCTGATTGAGTTCCTTCTGAGAAAAGAGGTACTTCAGACTCTAATGGTCTGTGAATAGCTCAAACTGCACTCCATACAAGTAGTGCCTCTATGACTTCAGTGCAAACACCACTGCTGCTAATTCCAAGTCATGAGTGGGGTAGTTCTGCTCATGCACCCTCGACTGCCGTGAGATATAGGCTACTACCCTCTGAGTCTGCATCAGTACGCCTCCTAAGCCTGCTAACGACGCATCTGTATACACAACGAATGTCCTGTCGCTGCTCGGAATGGTCAGAACTGGCGCTGTAGTCAGCTTAGCCTTCAAAATATCAAAGGCCTCCTGATACTCCATGCTCCATATGAACGGTACACCCTTCTTCGTAAGGCGTGTAATCGGTGTCGCAATCTTCGAGAAGTCCTGAATGAACTTCCTGTAATATCCAGCTAAACCCAAAAAGCTGCGGATCTCTGACACCGTCTTCGGTGGCTCCCAATCAAGAACTGCCATGACCTTAGCTGGGTCCACTGCTATACCCTCTCTACTGATGATGTGGCCAAGAAATCTAACTTCTGAAAGCCAAAACTCATACTTGCTGAACTTAGCATACAACTGGTGCTCCTGAAGGGTCCTCAACGCTATCCGTAGATGCTCCTCATGATCTGCCTCCGATCTCGAGTAAATGAGAATATCATCGATGAAGACGATCACAAACTGGTCTAAGAAGGGACGAAAAACCCGGTTCATCAAATCCATGAATGCCGTGGGTGCATTGGTCAACCCAAATGGCATGACCAAGAACTCGAAGGATCCATATCGAGTAAGAAAGGCGGTCTTGGGAACATCCATCTCCCGAACCCACAACTGATGATAGCCAGAACGAAGATCAATCTTCGAGAAATAATACGCTCCCTGCAACTGGTCAAACAAGTCATCAATCCTAGGTAGTGGGTACCTATTCCGGATAGTGACCTTGTTCAACTCTCTATAATCTATGCATAACCTTATACTACCATCCTTCTTCTTCACGAAGAGGACCGGCGTGCCCCACGGAGAATGACTCCGACGAATAAAACCCTGAGCTAACAACTCGTCCAACTGGGTCTGCAGCTCTCTCATCTCAGCTGGTGCCATGCGATAGGGTGCGCGTGATATCGGGGCTGTGCCTGGCTGCAACTCAATACAGAACTCGACCTCTCTCACAGGAGGTAACCCAGGTATGTCCTGAAAGACATCCTGATAATCTGAGACAACTCTAGTCTCTAATAACTCGGCTCCCTGATCCCGTCGCATCACCTCCTCGATGTATGCCAAAAATAACTCCTTAAATCGGTTGCCCTGAGAGGTAGCTACAATCATCTCGGACCCATCGGACGCTCGCAACTTGACTGTCTTCGCAAAGCAGTCAATACTAATATGGTAGGAAGACAACCAATCCATACCAAGGATAACATCGAACTCGGACATATGCAACACTATCAAATCCACTATGAACTCCGACTCGTCTAGACTGACGGTACACCTCCTACAAACGCTCTCCAGAAGCGATATCTCACCTAAAGTGGTGGAAACAGATAGAGGGGTGTCTAGAGGCTGAGCTACGAGCTGGAGTCTAGTCATAAATGCATGCGAGATGAATGAAATGAATGCGAAGCTCCCGAATCGAAAAGAATACGGGCGGGAAGAGAGTTCACAAAGAACGTACCCTCCACTACAGCTCCGCTGGCGCCATGATCACGAGGAACCACTGCATATACCCTACCCGTGGCTGAAGACTGCTCTGCTAATGGTGCTAGAGAGTATGGGATAATCTGGCCCTGAGGAACATCCTGAACTGCCCGAATCTGTCCCTCAGTCCTCTGAGCTGCTGGCGGTGCCTCAAGCCTGTTCTGCTGGCCCTGACCTCTGCCCTGCTGGCGCTGCTGCTGCTGCTGGTTCGGACCTTTGCCCTGCTGGGCTCCTGCTGGTACGCTGCGGCACTCCGATGCCTTATGTTGACCTTGTGACAGTTAAAACAAGACCCCTGGAACTTGCGCTGCTGATGCGCTCTCTGATCCTACTGGGGTCCCTTCTTATAAGGGCCCTGATGCTGCTGCTGATGTCTAGAAAAGCCTCTCTTGTTCTTGCCCTTGTCGCTGCCCTGTCCTGTCTTGGCCTTCCCTTCCTTGTCCTTCTGGAACATAGTGGTCTCGATCTCCTAAGAAGTGGCAGCCTCAGCTACCTCCCTGACTGAATAAAATCTCCTCGACACAAGGTACCGTCGGAGATTTGGGCGAAGCCCAGCTAAGAACATCTGAGCCTGACGCTCTCCCGTCTGCCACATGCATTTGAAATGTAACAGCTCCATGAACCGGCTCTCAAAATCAGCCACTGACATGTCCCCCTGAGTCAATCGGGACAACTCAAGCTCCTTCCCAGTCCGTGCTGCAGAAGAAATGTACTGTCCATCGAAGAAATATGTGAAGTCCTCCCACGTGAGGGTCAGCCTCTGCTCTGGAGTAAACTGGAGTCGGTACCACCTCCCGGCATCTCCCTTCAGGCTGTAGGATGCCAGTCTCTGCTTCTGGACTGAATCTACACCGAGTATATCGAGAATGTTGCTCACATCCTCCTTCCACTTATGGGCTGCAAGAGGGTTTGGTAACCCCTGGAACTCTGGTGCCCTCATCTTCTGGTACCTCTCCACCATGCGGAGCCAAGTCTCCTACTCTGTGGCTCTGTCTGGGACTACTAAAGGAATAGCTGTAGGCGTGGCCTCTGGGGGTCTCTCTCTAACAGGCACGGTAGGTATCCCCTGCTGCTGAGCTACCGGTGGTGGTGGTGGCGGTGTCGGTGGTGCTATATGAGTCGTCACCAACTCCTCAATAGCTGTCATCCGAGCGATAAGAGGAGCCATAAGGTCCACCAGATACTGAGGAGCCTGCTGCGGCTCGGGTGGAGCCTGCTGGGGCTCGGACTGAGCTGGCTGCTGGTCAGGTGGAGTCTGCTGTGACTCTGCCTGGCTAGCTTTCCTGGTACGGGGTCTACCTCGTCCTGCCATCTCTCTCCTGATGGTAGGAAAAATAAAATTCATGAGTCAAAATAGTCCTTTATAAATAGCATATCGTAATACAATTTTCACAACATATAATATTTGCACAAACACTTTAAACTTATACAAAAATAGTTGTCAAAAAAAAATCTCAAATTTTGAGATATACGCATATATCGTCCTCACTCATACTAGAAAATCCTTTCGGACTCTATACATGAATCCTAAGAAACTCTATCCTAGCTCCACGACTCGACACAGGATGATCCTAAGGATACTGGAACTAGAGCTCTGATACCAACTATGACGCCCTTGGGTTCACACAAGGCTGCAGTCCAAGGTGAAACCAAGAATGTCAAACCTGCCATGCACCACACCATGTAATAACATGTTTCACCATCACAATTAACATCTATCTAGTAGAATCAATAATAGGTGTAGGTACAAAAGCAAGTAAAAGATAATACACAAAGGGCTGATGAAATGATAGTGATCAAATAAATATCTCATCATCCAACAAATGGAAATACATGGTCAATGTCTGAATAAATAAACTGGAGTAGTCAACAAGTCTCAAGTACAGATATCTGACAAGAATAAATAAGGCACTCAGCCTTTACAAATTCTAGAATAATATCCTCATATGTCAAACCACACTACAGTGGAGTCCAAAGGAAATAATACAAACCTAGGAAGTAAAGCTGAACACTAAAGTGGTCCGCTATCAACCTGCGACACTCCGTGCTCCTGGCTCATGACCTGAAAGGGGGAGGGACAACGAGCGTCAAAGCGCTACCGAGTAACATCACAACCAACCCCAAGGGAAAAGGGCTCGTTGTTTATGAAAATACAGATAATATATATATAATAGATCTAAAATCATTGATTTTACTAAAGAGGGTTTTAGTATTTAAGAATTTACAACACGAGAATAGGTACGTCGAGCGAAATAATCCAAACAAGGAAACCCTCATGTATATACCTTATATCTCAAATTTATAAACTCCTAAATACCAAACCCAAGGTTCTAATACAGTAACAATGATAGAAGGAATACAACAAACACCAGAGTATAATTACAGTGCTGTGACATAGCCAACATGAACATCATGTTATTACTTACATGAATATCATGTCAAAATCTACACAAGTGTGATACCAAAATCTACATAATTATCATTGTTCGCGGTGAAAGTTGCCTTCATTGAATTCATTGCTTTCTCAA
>BQKN01052730.1:3123-32429 GCA_022839385.1 Asparagus kiusianus | reverse complement strand
CAAACAACATTAGATGTAAATTATTTGCTAAACATCATCAAAACAAGAAGGCCAACAATCTCCCCCTTTTTGATGATGACAAACAATTTATGAAAAGGATATATGCATGAAAGGAAATGAATATATAAATTATAATTCACATGCATATAATGTATACTCACAATATTTTTCCCCTTTGACAATATAAAAAGGGATAAACAGAAGAATGAAGAGAGCGAAAGCTCCCCCTACATATGAGCATAGGTGAGTATAAAACATAGAAAGATATAGGGATTACTCCCCCTATCAAAATACCATATGAAGTATAAGAAATAAAGACCAAGGCAACATGTGAGCAAGCATAGATGAAAAATATGCTAAATATTACTCACATACAAGAGGACAATGAGAACACATATAGATATATCATTTATGAAAGAAGTGTCTCATTACATAATTATAAAAACATAGTGTATAAAAATAGATTTATGAAATCAAAAGAGGAACATGAGAATCATGCAAAAAGTTTTCAAATGAAAACAAATTAATTAATGAAATCATAAATCTAGATTTAAGTGAAAAAATAATGTTTGATCAATAAAGAAAATTTTCTTTATAAAACTTGATCAAATCACTCATAGAATACATTATAAAACATATTTGAAATTTGAATCATCTATTTATGCTTGTATAATGAATTCATAAGAACAAATCAAAACAAATTTTTGACAAAAGAAATGCAAGAGAAGCAATAATATATCAAGCTCTTAAGCTTGTTCCAACCTATATAAGGACTTTTAGTACCCGGTAAATAAGATTTGGGAATAAACACACAATAAACCCGGGGGGTTATATAAACACAAACCTCTCATAAAACCAAATCAATAATCATGAAAACAAAAGAATTTGACCAATAAAAAGAATTGTCTTCATGTTAAAAAAAATTAAAGTATAATTTTCAAAACCAAGAAAAGGAAAAAGAAAAATACTAAAATACTTGGTTTAAAAATCAAATTTGTTTTGGTACCCAAGAATTCTTGATACCAAGAGATTTAGGGACATGACCCCTATCTTTTAATCTCAAAGTCCTAGGGTTATGAACCCTCTTGGGCGCATGTAGTGCACTAACACGGTCAAAGCAATAATTACTCAAATGACCATTTCGATTGTAATATGTGCAATGAAAGAAATCCATTTGTTTTTGTGGACCGTTAGCTCGTGCACGAGAATCATTTGCAACTAAAGATTATCTTTTAAAATTATTTTACAAATGAGAAACATCATTAAACAAAGATGGTCTACTTGAGAAATTTGGCAAGTTTGAACATTTTTTCAAATCATAACAAAACTTCGCCAAATGGCCAAATCTACCATAAATATCACATTTAAACACATGTGGTCTACTAGAAACATTTGGCAAACGTGATTTTTTTTAAAGTCAAAACAATACTTGGCCAAATGACCAAAACAATCACAATGATCACATCTATACACATGAGCATGCTTATGATGAACAATGGATGCATGTGTGTGTACATGTGATAAAGAAGCTACATGAGATGCACAAGGAACATTGACATTTTTATATTTGTGTGCATCATAGCAAAATTTAGCTAAATGGCCTTTACGACCGCAAATAGAGTATTTATAAACTTTGCTATATATATGTGCATAATGAGTAGATGATTTTGACTTAGACTTGGCACATATATCCATAAGCTTCTTATGATTATCAATGCATATTTTTAAAGTTGAATCTAAAGATGAAATGCGATTATTCATAAGATTCAAATTTTTATTATTAGGCACATATGCATTTTTATTAGAAGTAGAACATAAATAGTCATTTATAAAGGAAGCAGTATCATTTTTTATGTTCTCTACTTCTAACGTGGCATTATCTTTTTCATGAGATATGCTAGTTATAGATGTGGTTAATTTTTTATTTTCCAAAATTAACATGTCATTGTTTTCTTTAAGCATGGCATTTTCTTTTATAATGACATCCAATTTTGACACTAGCTCCTCATGATCGGATTCTAAATTATCATGCTTGCTTTTTAAATTAATAAAATTTTTATGCAATTTGTTATAGGCATGCAATAATTTTTTACTAGCACAAGCAAGTTCATCACTAGATAAATCATTATCGGGTTCAAACTCGCAAACCTCACTAGGGCTATCGCCTAGTGTCTGTGTGCATGATGCTCCATATGAACTTGAAGCGGGATCCTCCAAAGCTTATCAGATCGCCTCCAAGTCCCCTTGATGTGCTTCAATAAATGTCCATAAGGTGTAAGCACTATCAAAATGAACAAACTTGTTAGAAATAGAAGAATCAAGTGCATTAAACTAATATTCTAACAAAATCTTATTCATAGTAAATAATCTTTTATCATTTTTACACCACTTGGATTTCTCTAAAGTGGGCACAATATAAGTATCATCTATAATTTTTCATAATAAAAATGTTTAGATCTAACAAATAGCTTAAATCTAACACACCATTGGGCATAGGAGAAATTATCTAAACAAGGAGCAACATTCATGACATAACCTAAACAAGGTGCACCGTGCATATTCATAATGTATATATGTGCAAGCAAGATACAAAAATCTCAAAATTGGATTAGCACAAAAAGATAACCTGGATCTTTAACTTAAGGCGATTAAACCATAAATCAAAGAGTACAAAGCTCTGATACCAATTGTTAGACCCTAGAGGGGAGGGGGTGATTAGGGTCTATTGCTAATCTAATCTGATTTTATGCTAATTAAAACTAATTCAAATATATTCTTACAAGATAAAAATACAAGTGTTATAAACAAGAATAAGCAATATGAATAAAGAGATATATCCTAGCAAAGAGGTAATATATACAAGGATATATAAACTAACACAAGGGTAAAATAAACATAAACAAGATAAGAGTGATAGTGTAACTAAACAATGCAAACACACAATATGATCACGGAGTTCGGACCTTCCGTCCTACGTCTCCGCTCCCCACTCCCGGGAGAAATTCACTATCACAACCGGGTTTTCTACGCTCACACGAATAACGTTTACACCTCACAATGTTGATTTTCAACGTTCACCAATCAACGTTCACAATCACTCACAATGTCGGTTTTCAATGCTCACAAATCAACGTTCACTCCTCATACTCGGTTTTCTAGCTCACCGAAAACTTTACAACACTAACATTGTAACAACAAATATATTCTCTACAATAGATGAGAACTCAATGTAGCTCACTCTCAATTGTTATAACTCCCCACAACCCAAATTATACTAAGTATGAAAATACAATAAGCTCAATGGTTGTGTGTGTAAGCAATAATAAAAACAAGTCTAAACTCAATTTTAATCTGGCAAAATAAATATAACATATTAAGCATAAACAAGCTAGATAAAAAGTTTAAGAAAACTTCTTTAAAACAAGAGTGGAGGGATGTAGATTGAAGCCCAAACAAGATTGATGATCTCCTCAAACTCTTGTGAAATTATCTTCACAAACAAACTCTTAAACACTCTTTTAAACAAACACAAAACAAGCTTAAACCATTATTAAACTCTTTTAAAACATTCTCTTGGATTATTATGAAGGATGAGAGCAAGGGGGTATTTATAGCCACCCAAAACCTCAACCAAAAATCCCAAAGGAAAAGATCAAAAAGCCTAAGAATCAGAAATCTGATTATGTACCCAATATAGCCATTGGGCAATCGGCGGTCGCCCGTGGGAATTTCGCGGTCGACCGCGAGCAACAACAGAAACTAAATACGACTCTGGACAACAGACGGCCGACCGTGGTGGTCGACCGCGAAACTCTCTGGACTGCATCCAGTCAACCGCCACGATCGATCGTGAGCCATCAAAAACTATCCTGGGTCTCTGGACTCAAGGGCAGTCGACCGTGACGGTCAACCGCAAACTAATACTGACTTATGACAGGTTTGAAAGCTGTTTTTTATTTTAAAACCCTGTTTAAAAATATTAAATAAATTTCAAAAAATGTAAAACTTTAGAAAATGATTGTAAACATGATAATACACATGTTACAAAAACTGATTTTTAAAAAAGACCTCTCAAATGTAAAATATCATCATTTTGCAAATATGTCCAAAACATGAAAATGTAAACATATGAATTTTGACATTTTGGCTAAACCATGTTTTGAAACTTTACGAAATGATTTTATTGACTTAATAAAAGATGCATATGATTGTTGTTAAGTCCATAAACCAAGAAAATAATATTTTCACAAAATTGCATATTTTACAAACATTTCAAGAGTAAATATGATTTTATTGAATTAAATAAAATTGATATTGATGAAATCATATATATGCATGTAAGTATAAAATAAAAATATGTTTTCTAATTATATTCAATTGTTTCATATTACAACTTGAAAACTATAAAACCAAAACATATGTATATATATATATATATATATATATATATATAGGGAGAGGTTCAAATGCAAACCTCACTTATCCTAAAAACTAAAAACCTATCCACTCCGTTGGATTGAGATTCATCCAATGGCTGAGATTATAAGACAATTAATGCTGCATAAGGGTAATCAGGTAAATTTATCAGCCTCCAAAGAGAGGTAATTAATGTGACTGTTGAGTTCCCCAAAAGTCACACCTCTCAATTACACCCCCCTCTTTCTCTCTCTCCATCTCTTCTTATTCAGACCATCACCACCGCACCCATCAACCCCTATCAAGCGCCGACCGCCGCCTCCCATGAGCTCGACCCGCGCCGCCTCCAGCTCGCCGCCGCTCCCCCACCGCCCTCGCCTGAGCTCGTCCCCACCCTTGGCTACACCGAACTCCTCCCCAAGCCGTCCTCCTCTCTTGTCGCCCACCTCCAGCGCCACCCATCGGCCCTCCTCTCTCTCCTCTGCACGGACGAACAGAAACTTTTCGAGTAAAATTATAAAAGCTAGAGAAGTTGTTTATTACGGTTCATGACGTTGTCATCTTGTTGTCTTAATTTGTTGTTGGTAGAAAATTTTGGACGGAATAGTAAGTATTAATTTTCTAATAATTACTATTTTATCAAGTTGGGAATTTATTGTTGAATAAGAATTGTCTTGTGATAGCGCAAGCAACATAAATCAAATAGAATGATCCTATTGGCAATGGCAACTTTTGGGTGAACTAGCCAATTATTTTCTAATAATTGAATTCACTGCAGTGAATCGAGATTCACTGCAGTGAATCGAGATTCACTGCAGTGAATCCAGCTTGTTTTTACTTCAATAAACGCATGAGTGAATCTAGTAGAGAGAGAGAGTATCAATTATTTTCTAATAAATGAATTCACTGCAGTGAATTGAGATTCACTGCAGTGAATCTAGATTCAGTTATGTGAGGTGTTTGTTTTTACCATAAACATTGTAACTTTTTGCTTAAAATCATCAAACACGTTCTATAAATGCATGAGTGAATCGAGATTCACTGCAGTGAATCGATGAATTGTTACAATTTTACCCTTTTCACACTAATGCAGTGAATCCAGCTTGTTTTTACTTCAATAAACGCATGAGTGAATCTAGATTCACTTCAGTGAATCTCGATTCACTGCAGTGAATCCAGATTCAATTATGTGAGGTGTTTGTTTTTTACCATAAAAATCATAACTTTTTGCTGTAAAAGGTAAAAAATTTTCATGTTATAAAATTTTATAGCTTGTTTTTTACCATAAGTTTCTTATTTTGCTTGGATGGTTAGAATGATTCACAAATCCAGTGGAGCAGCAAATCGATTGGAGTGAATCCAGATTCAATTCGTTGGAGTGAATTTGGATTGAAGATCACTTGAGTGAATCCAGATTCAATGCGTTCTGTTCTTCATATGAGATTTACAGGGATCAGGAAGTGAGTTAGAGAGAGAGAGAGTATTAAAGAATGTAGCACTATTAATGTAAGAGAGAGTATTAAAGGATGTGTATTAAATTTGTATCATTGTTCCAATGTAATCAGTCACCATTAATGCAATGAATTGTTACAATTTTACCCTTTTCACATTAATGCAGTATATTAAATTTGTCTATATTTACAATTCTACCATCGAAATCTAGGCCATTGGATTAGATAGATTGGAGGGTTAGGATTGGTTTTTAGTTCTCTAGGTTTTTATTAGAACCTCTCCATATATATATATATATATATATATATATATATAAACCGATAAATATGTGTGTATAGATGATTGAGCTTAAAGTACTAACACACATAATATAAAACCTAAACTAAGTTACCTAAGCAATCTTGATCTTCAATAAGCTTGACTTGGTACACTTTGCGGATGAAGCTTGAACTTGCATCTTCAACTTGAATTGCATAGGCTTCACTCCACAATTCTGTCAACCTCCATTGGATATGATCGTGAATGCGTAATTCCATCCATCCTCCAACTCGTTGTTTGCCTAGAATAAATATGAAAACGCAAACACTAGATAAACAACATTAGATGTAAATTATTTGCTAAACATCATCAAAACAAGAAGGTCAACAGAAACCAGTCACCAATTATGAACAATTGATGGCCAAAGCCCATGGATACATGGACATGGAGGAAGCCTGGGCTTACAAAACCTCAGCTAGGAACACGGGGGTTCTTGTGGCCACGACTTCAGTGACACCAGCAACCGTGGTTGTTCCATCAAACCCTCTAATAGCGCCAGCGGCAATTCTGTCACCTGAACTGACCAGGAGTCCTCTAAGGCTAGGATGGAATAAGAATCCTCCTAGGGACAACTCCCATCCTAATCACACAAACAGAAGGAATCAGTAGAGAAATCCAACACCAAAGGAGTCTCTAACCATCTTAGACACTTCGCTAACTAATGCCTTTTCTATGGACCAGAGGGAAGGATATCTCAAAGATCCTGAACTTAAGATGTCATCAGATCCCAGAATCAGGGACACTAAGCAATTTTGTCGCTACCATCAGGATCACGGACACCTAACCAATGATTGTCGAATCCTCAAGAGTGATATAGAGGATCTGATCGAGAGAGGATATTTGATAAATCTCACTTTCCGAAGAGATCGCAGGGATACTGCGCCAAACAAAAATGATAGGAGATCCCGCTCGTGGTTGCCTCAACCTCGACCTCGACCTCAAATAGATGAACAACCCCAAGAGACTACTCATAAAGGAGTCATCAATATAATAAATGGTGGTCCTATAGTTGAGGGGTCATCCAACAATGAACGGAAGAGATATGCTAGAAAAACACTGCAAGTCGACCCTAACCCCAAGAAGACGAGGGTAGAAGAGCTCATATCTTTTACTGACAATGATCTACAGGGTGTTGAGATGCCCCATGATGATCCTCTTGTTATCACCACAATCATTAATAGGTATCAGGTGAAACAAATTATGATTGACACCGGAAGTTCGGTGGGCGTCTTATATATCAGCGCCTTCAATCAGATGGAAATTGACAAATCCCACCTCCTCCCTTGCAGAGGACCCCTTGTGGGTTTCACTAGCCATGCCCTCTTACCAGAGGGAATGATAACTTTGTCATTTGTATTAGGAGAATATCCTAGGCAAATTCCTATCAAAATCCAATTCCTAGTAATGGATTTAAAGTCGGCCCATAATGTTATATTGGGTTGAACCGCTCTCCATCTCTTACATGCCATCTCCTCAACTTACCATCACATTATTAAATTTCAGACCCCAAATGGAGTCGGAGTAATCCGGAGTAATCAAAGAGAAGCTAGTTCTTGCTATCAGCTCTCGATCAAGGGGAAGGGTCTCCAAGGCACTATGACGATTGAAAAAATGTGTCTCTAACTGGAGAAGATAGCAAAAGGACCAAGGACGAAGCCAGTAGAAGAGATCCATGAAGTCCCTATGGATCAAGAAGGAATGAAGACAATCAAGATTGGGTCCGGATTAGTCGAAACCTTGAGAGGGGCTATGGTGGAATTTTTAAAAGCCAATACAGATGTATTTGCTTGGATAACGGACGATATGTTGGGGGTTCCCCCCGAGATAATGTGTCACAAACTAGCCGTGGACAAACATGTCAAACCAATTCGACATAAGAAGAGGCATCTTGGCCCAGAGCACCAGAAGGAGGCCGCAGATGAAGTGAAGAGCCTTTTGAAAGCCGACTTTATCTGAGAGGTCCAATACCCAGAGTGGTTAGCTAATGTGGTCTTGGTGAAAAAAACACCGAATAAGTGGAGGATGTGTATAGATTTCACCGACCTTAACAAAGCTTTTCCTAAAGATAGTTATCCCCTACCTTCAATCGACCAATTAGTTGACGAGAGCACGGGACATGAAATGTTTAGTTTCATGGATGCTTTCTTTGGCTACAATTAAAATTTTATGGCTAAGCATGATCAAGAGAAGACTTCTTTCATCATCGATATGGGTACGTACTGCTACAAAATGATGCCCTTCGGACTGAAGAATGCTGGAGCCACCTACCAGAGGCTTGTAGCCAAGTGATTGAAAAGAGTTGAATAAACCTGTAATAGGTCTCCCACAAATGAACTCGATCATGTGGTTGTAGTCCTCAGAACCGACTACAACATTTGTTAAACACCAAAAAGGTTCCTAGCAATCCCTCTGTGAAGCTGGTAGACTAAGAATCTTCAAGATATATTTTGCACTTAAGTTGATTGTCTTTCCCCAAACAATGGTTATGACAACACTCACACCATGCTTACGCCTGAAGTTAGAACAGAACTCTCGTACCCAAATGATATTACCTCGCTCTCCACTCTTGTTCATCATGAAACTTTAACCAACTCTCTCTAGGAGTCCCATAATATTGTCATACTCCTCAAGATGGCGTGTATCAAGACCCTTTTCATAGATGATGAAGAGCTTCTCAGATTGTGCTTGAGCCTCTCCTATAGGTAGTTATGCACTTCGAGGTCTTTTGTGCGATGTCATTCTCTATAAAGATAAATAAACATGATATAATATAGAGAATACTCAAATATATGAATTAGAATAAAAAAATAAAAAATATGAAAAGGATCAAAAATTCAAGTTTTAGCCTGTTGATCAATATTGGTTTAGGACATCATCGTTGGTGTTCTTCGACCTTCGATGGTCTAAGAACCAAACCCGACGAGTTTCGCCCTAAAACTTTATATTTCTTAATACAAACCGGTAATACATTGATTCTAATAATAAGATCTCATAAAAAACAATCCAATCCACTCAAGATTTACAACATAATCACTCCAAAACCGTCAAAAATTGACAAAACAAAAGGTTAGGGTTTAGAAAATACCTTGTGATGATTCAAATTGACGATAAATCAAGCAAGAAGATAATGACTCACCAAATAACCCAAGACGACAAGAGATCAACCAAAGAAAACAAAAAAAATCAAAGATATTTGGAGAGAAGTTAGTTAGGGGGTAAAAAGCAAAGAAAAAAAACAAGTAAAAAGTAAAAAGTAAAAACAACAAACTACATCTCCTTTTTACTACTGTCAATCGATAGTTTCATCGAGCTCATCAATGGTGTCCCTATTTTTAATATCAAAAAGAGAAAGAAGAAGAAAAAAGAAAAGAAAAGAAAAAATTAAAATAAATAAAGAAAAACTTACCTATGTGAGGAGATAACTAACAATATTATATTAAACTTGTATCTCCTTATATTTGCTCAGACCAAGGATTAGATTTTGATTTTTTTAATTCCTACAAGCAACTCCCACGTGTTGCCTCAATCCCCGATCATCCTGTAGCCCTATAAAAAAGCAGATAAGTGTGTCCTAGATATCCACAGAGCTCCAAATCAATTAGGAATAATATCTTTTGGTATCTAAATTTGTTTAACTATCTTAATTTTGTACCTCATTTTACAACTCACATATACATGACCCATTTTACCGCATATAGAACACATAGTATGATAAGTAGCATTAGGTATGAGTGCAAACAATTAAGATTATTTCTTTCACAAATGAAAAATGAAACTTTTTATGTTTTTTGAATGTGAATAACCAAGTCTTATTTTATCTTTAGCAAAATCATTGATTGAAAAGGACTATGTTCAAATCTTTTGAACCCAATGAAAAATTTTCACAGCCTTTTCCAAATCACTATTCTTGGACTTAAGTTGTTCATTTTTGAAAATAATGGTTGTGCATGTAGTTTCAGACTTAATTTATTCAGATGATAAATCACACAATAACTCATTTATCTTAGCAACTAGTTTTTTTATTTTCAATGAATTTATCATCTAGTTGCTTAGATAAATAAGAAATTTGATTTTGAAATTTAGAACATTATGTGCATTCAAAAATTGTATATTAAGAAGAGAATTATTGAATCCAACTTTAAAGAAAAAGATTCAACTTTCTTAAACAGAAGTTTATTTTCTTTCTTCAAATTTGAATTTAACCTTTTTGTCACTATATACTTTTTAGCAATTTTTCAAGTTGTATAAGCATCTCCTTATATTTAGAATATAATTCGTCATATGAAGGATATAACTCACTGTCTGAATTTTTACTATGGGATCCATACAATTCACCTTGTTCAGAATGTGACGTTACAACACTTCTTCCTATAAGACACAAACTTTCCTATATATCATCTTCACTTGATTCTACTTCTGATTCTTCATTATTATCATATCCTAGGTTGTCACTTTCAAACTTTCACCCCCCCCCCCCACATCTTCTTATCCTTCTTATTCAAAGGACATTTGTTATTGTAGTGACCTGGTTTCTTGCAACAATAACAAATGAACTTCGTTTTAAACTCACTTGAAGAATAATTCTTACCTTCTTGTAAACTGATTGCGTCTATTTTGAAGATATTTTTATCCATTCTTTAATTTTAGAAATGATTTGAATCCCTACACTAGGAATCCAGATTGACTATCTTCATGTTTAGAATTCGAGCTTGGTTCTTTCTTTCTTTTTTTCTTTTTTTCTTGGTTCAAGACTTCTCCTTTTTGGCCTTCAAGGCTAACGATTTCTTCTGGGAATTATCTTCAGAAGCATCTCTTTTTCTTTCAAATGAACTTCATATGTAAGATGATTACCTACAGGATCTTCAAGAGATAAGGTAGAAAAATTTTGCAATTCCTAATAGTCGTTACCTTTGGTTCCTAGCGCATGAAAAGAGAATGAAGAATTTTTCTGCAAATATCTTTATTGTCATATTTCTTCCCTAAATCTTTGGATTTGTTCACAATGTTTGTTAATTGAGTGAACATATCCTGAATGCTTTCTGAGACTTTCATCTTAAAATTCTCATATTTGTTGACAAGCATTGTGAGTTTTGTCTCCTTTATTTACGATGTCCATTCATGTGTAACCTCCAGTGTTTTCCAAATTTCCTGTGCAGTAGTACAATTTAAAATAAAATTAAACTCTTCAACAATTAAGGAACAATAAAGAGCATTCATAGCTTTAGAATTCACAGAAAAGATATTTTGTCTTGTGGTAACCACTTATCCCTAGATGTCACAACTGAAATCCCTTCTATAACAGTAGTGGGTTCTCTATAACCATTTTCTACACCTTCCAAATATTATAGTTAGTGGTCAACAAAATGACTCGCATACGAGCTTTCCAATAGGTATAGTTTGTTCCATTAGAAAGTGGAGGTCGGTTTACTATATGCCCCTTGAGAAAAGCCATTATGGTGGTAAGACTTGATATCACTACTCTAGGTTATAATACCTAAAAAAGATAACAAGGCTCTGATACCACCTGTTGGAACTAGTATAGCCTAAAGGAGGGTGTGAAAAGGTTTGCTACAGATTTTCACTAACACACAGAATATGTAGTAGAAATAATAACTAAATAAAACAAAAATCAAAACAGAGAGCACACGAGGTTTTATAATGGTTCGGATAAAAATTCTATGTTCTTCTCATGAAGGGACTTCCTTACTATGACCAAAGTTTACTTGAATCACAACCCGATTTACTAAGCTTACAAAGACCGCACCTGAGAATTTACCCAAAATCAGTCATCTAACTCTTCATAGATAAGTAACACCTAGCTCTAGCTAGAAACAAGCCGTGGTTATCACTGACTTGAGTACACCGTAAACCCTCAATTATCATAGGATTGCGTCTGTCGTAAAAAGAAGGACAAAAATAAACTAATAAAACATTTTAAGCATAAATAAGAAAGATCTTATAGCCGTTTTAACCAAACCATTCTTCTAAAGATGTAAGTGAAGATCAATGAGGAAGCAGTGATGACATTGAGCATGAAGGTCAACTCTCCTTGTTGAGATGATCCTACGTTGATGAGTGCGACGTGAAAGAGCTTGATGAGGCCCGGGGATTGAATTCACAAAACAACTTCTCTCACAAAACCCTAGAGTAAACTTCTCTTTTTCTCAATACAAAAGCCTCTGATCTCTTGATCGCTTCTTTTTATCTTTCTCTTATATAGAGTCTACAATAGATCGGGAAAGAAATATCCTAAACATGGTAGAAATTGAAGATCAAAAGAAAAATGAACGGCTAAGATTAAATCATTAAATTTGCCAATGAGTGTCGTTACCATTGATGATGAATCGCGACCATCGTTGATCTCTTACAGTCCAGTGATGGTACCCTATAGTCCATCTATGACTCAAATTCTAGTTTAAGGAATTAGTTGATTGTTCATTGTATTCTATCTATGATATAGCCTGACCATTGATGGTTCCCTCTATCAATGGTTCTAAACCATGTTTCTGTTTTTCTCCGATTCTGCGCTGTAGACCATAGATCATTCTTGTAACCATCGATGTTGCCTCGTAAATCAACATTCATGTTGATTTTTTACATCGCAACTTTTATATACTTGTTTATACCTAAAATATATCATCTCAAATAATCATCAGTAATAAATAAAAAATTGTTATTACTGAAGTAAAAAATATTGTACGAACAAGCGTCCTGATAAAGTTCGAACGATGAAAAGGTGTATATTGATTCACATAAACTATTATTAGTTTGAGGTCTTGTTATGGTCTCTCCCTCTTATCATACTCCCTTTAAAAGAGGGAGTTGAGGAAAAACTTTTCAAATACTATATTACCCCTATTCTTTTTTGATATTATATTCTAATACTAACTAAGCTAAATTAATTATCATTATTAATTAATTATATTATATGTTGTAGGCTATCTAAAAATCACTACAGATAGCTGATCCCCATCAAACACTGATGATGGAAGTTACAATTTGACGGCTTCCAGAAGGCTACAATTTAATGACTTTCATGTAGATCGATGAAGGTTACAATCTGACGATCTTCACAATAACTGATGAAAGCTCTAATCAACAGCCTTCACAATCAACATCGGGAGTTACAATCTGACGACTCTCACATATCAAAGAGCTAAAGCAAAGATTACAAAATGACGATCTTTACAACGCTTTGACAGAAAGAGACTACAAATCGACGGTCTCTTCAAATCAAGACGCGGAAGTCCTCACCGCGTACCAGCATCAAGATGCATCGCGTTCACAGCCGCTGACACAGCACAAATGCAACTCACATTCAGCTCCAAACACTGCAAGCACAGCTCAGATCCAGCTGCCAACGCAACTCATGTTCGGCCACAAACACAGCCTCTGAAAGCTGCCAAACGCAGCTTTCATCCGCTGCCAAACACAGCTTCCAAGCTGCCAAACGCAACTTCTAAGCTGCCAATGCAGCTTCCAACAAGATGCCAACGCAGCTTCCAAATGCTACAAACGTAGCTTCCAGACGCTGCAAACGAGCTTCCAGACGCTGTGTTTGAACACAGAATTCACGATAGAATACGGATTTTGCGTTTGACTCGTTCAAACACGAGCTGAACAGTTTCAAAACCATTTTTCACGATCTGAGGGGATCACAATTCCACTCAGGAGTGATTTAAGGGGTGGTTACATCCCATTAGCCCCACTTAGAAGCGAATTAAAGGGGCGGTTACATCCCTTAATCCCATATAAATAACTAAAAAATCAGTTTAGTTGGGGGCTCTTCGGCTTGGGTAGATCAAGAGAGATCTTTGGATGATTGAGTATTTTCAGATCTAGAGATCAGCAAAGGGCATTTTTCGGTAACAGGAGCTATCTTCGTGCTTGGCTTGTCTAACCAATTACGGTTAAGATCAATCAACTCTTTTACAAGAGTTTAAACTCGCTCTGGGTTATCAATTTGTTCAGAGTTTCAAACTTGCCACACAAGTCCTCCATAGTGTCAAATTGTGAGGAGGAGATACCGTTCCAGTGAATCAAGACGTGCAGGTCGTCAACGAAGAGCAAACTCGACGTGACCATTTAAGGGAGGTACTCCATCGCCACCGTGAAGAACCCAGAATTAAACAAAGGGGAGAATCCAGATCATTCTCCTCTCTTTTGTAATCGGAAATCCAAATTGTAATTAAGATCGAGAGAATACAAATCAAATTTCTTTCATTCTTTTTACTACAAATTTTCCACCAAACATATGTCACTTCAAGTTTATATAATTTGGTCCCTAAAACTTCTAACATTATTGTAAAACTATACATATCAATTATTAGTAATGTATAATAATATATTAATAGATAATTACATGTCAATAAACTATTTATAGAAAGAGTAGAAAACATAGAGCTGCCCTAAAATTATACCATGAAACTTATATAGGAAAATTACAAAGAATACTTTTATGTTTAGGTAACTGTACAGAATGTACCAACATTAAATTTTAGAAAAAATTAATATATTTAAGTGCAGCAGGATACATTATCTAAATTTTAAAAAAGTGCAGTAATATACAAGTGGAGGTATATAAGTATAATTTTGGTAAACTACAATGTATTTAAGTTCAATTAAGCCTATAAAAGATTTAAAACATTTGTTATCCACAAACAATAGTATATGATCCCATTGATAAATAATATTCATCATATAATATGAAGCCAAATACTTAGCTTATATTTTTATAGTAGAGGGGAAGTGGAAAAATTAAAGCATCATATTTTAAATGAGTCCCAATATTTTGAATTATTTCCTGAAATTATATAATTCGCTTAGAAAATTTTAGAGAGAGTTTTGAAGGACTACTATAAAATGTTGGACATCAAATAAATATTAAACAAATAAAATCCATGATATCGCATTACAAAAATCGGGAATATGTATGTAATAATGAGTGTCATATGAGATAATTTTCATACATAACATAACATTGTAATATATAATCTAACATAATAATAAATTTTAAATATAAGAATTTGCATCAAGACATATGCTTAAGATTTGGGAGAGCCGAGAGTGGAGAGATTTTGGAGAAGAACTATGTCCTTTGTGGGTTTTATGGGTTTCGACTTTGCTTCCCAAACACAATCCGAACCTGAGCCCACAATCAAATTAAAAATGACATGATTTTCTTGATATATTCAAAGGGATATATTGGCAATATTTTTAATGACGGTGGATATATCAAAAAAAAAACACTAAGCAAAATAAAACAATATAAAAATATTACCGAGATAAAGTCTTTAACCCGATATATTGGTCGATATAGCAATATAATGGCCGATATTTAATAGAATACCTATAAGAGCAAATATGTAAATGTTATTTAGATATTAGTTCCTTGATTTTAAGTATCCTATAATTCCATATTATTCCCTCAAATTTTTGAAATTACTCATAATTTTAGGGACTAATATTAAATTATTAAAATTTTGAGGGACAAATTATAAATAAATCGTATTTAAAAGAAGAGTTAATTTTTTAAAACCCTCCCAACTATGAAGATTGTCTTAAAAAAAACTCACTCAATTGATACAGTTTGACAAAACCCCATTATTATGGGGGTGTTAAAGATAAACCCTATTAATTTTGGTGCAGTTTTTAGACAACATCTCTCAACTATAGCGTGTCTCATAAAAACACCACTAATCTTTAACACTTCTATCAAAAAACCTCCTTAACATAGTTACTTCAGTATGTGATTTGAATAAAATATCCTCTTGAAGAAAGTAATTTTAATTAAAAAGAAATTCTTAACCAAAAATAAAATGACCACAACCAATTTATAATTTTTTCCTCTATATCACCTCTTTTTCTTCATATGACTAAAATCAAGATAATTCTTTTATGATTGATTGATATTTTGGTCCTTTCAAGTAAATACTTGTCACATAATGTAAAACCCCGAAATTTCTATAATGAGTATATGTGAATTATTAATAATAAATAATTCTCTCATGATGAATAGTATATATATATATATATACATATATACATATCAGGTGAAAGTGATTATCTGTGCTTGAGAACCCATTAAATATTTCTATGTGAGAGAAATCGAGTGAATATCCAGCTTTGTAAATGCCTAGCAGTAGCAGGCATTTTTTTGCTGCGCGGTCGACCGTAGCGGTCGACCGCGGCAGTCGACCGGGTCGGTCGACCGCACAGCGGTCAGAGTGTTTTCCCAGGTTCGGGTTCAAGCGGGTTTCGAGTCGGGTTTGTGGGTTGGTATATATGCTTATGTACCCGAGAGAGCCCTTTTTGGATCTGATATTAGTAACCCTAGCCCCTTCTTCTCCCTAAAACCCTAGATTTTCGTTTTTGGTGATTTTGGAGGAGTTGCAAAGGATTTTCAGCGGGATTTTGGGATTTCAGCGAAGAGGATCAACCTCCTGCAGATCTAGGGCTTTTGTCAACACCTGAGGCGAGTAACTTCTCGCCCAACCCCCACCCCTTTTGTTTTCATGTCAAGACTTGAGTTTTATTGGGTTTCATTGAGCCAAATTCGTATTTTTGAATAGCTAATAGATCATTATGGCATAAAGTATGAAATTGGGGTATTATTTATTTTTAAAACTCACCAATGATTTCTGTTAAAAGATCTGGATCTGAAAATATCTAAAAAGGAGTAAAAACCTTGTTTTTATTGTTAAAAATGGGTAGATCATGTTTATATATATATGGGATCTTGGTGACAAAGTTTTAAAGGTTTAAATTCGCGATTTACTGCTTCGTGACATTTCCATAAGTTGGGTTTTTGTTTAAAAATTTTGTTTCAGGTTTCAGCTGACAAGAAAACCCAGAATCTGGGGTTCTGTCAGTCTCGCGGTCGACCGCATCGGTCGACCGCTAGGCGCGCAGCAAGGGCAGAGCCCACCTGCTCTCTGCGCGGTCGACCGGAGCGGTCGACCGCGACATCTTTGCGGTCGACCGCACCGGTCGACCGAGAATATCTCTGCTGAACAGTGAGGCTTGTGTCCGTAAGCGGTCGACCAGGTCGGTCGACCGCCGCCCAGTTTCATGCACTATTTGTTTTGCTGTATGTTTTATGTGTTCGGGGGTATTGCCTCGATTATTTAACACTAGTTTTGGTTTTTACCATATATCTGTGCATGATAGATGACTTGAGAGTACAAAAGTTAGAATCATATGTTGAGAGGAGTGTGAAACTTGTATAAGTATATCTTTTCACATAACTCCTCGATAATTTGCTATTTGGTCAAAGTATCGGGCAAAACTACATTGTTTCATTCCTCGTGTTAGACTATAATCCCTTAAAGTCCTCGTGTTGGACTATAATCCATTTCAGTCCTCATGTTGGACTATAATCCATTTTAGCCCTCGCATTGGACATTTACCCGCTTGATCATGTGTTGACCAGTTATTAAGCTATGAGCATGACACTTATCTGTGACAGGACATGACACTTATGAAATATCGGACCCTTGGCACTTATTTGGTTATGACAGGACACAGTAGTTTATGTTCTGAGACGGATTGCTTTTCTCTTTATTATTGTTTCTGTATTAAACTTTGGGTTTGGTATTTAGGGATTTACAATTTGAGATATAAGGTATATACATGAGGGTTTCCTTGTTTGGATTATTTCACTCGACGTACCTATGCTCGTGTTGTAAATTTCTAAATACTAAAATCCCTTTTTGTTTAAGACTTATGTTTTGAGACTTATTATGTATTGACTGTATTTTCATATACAACGAGCCATGTTCCCTTGGGGTTGGTTGTGATGTTACTCGCTAGCGCTTTGACGCTCGTTGTCCCTTCCCATTTCAGGTAACGAGTCAGGAGTCCGGAGAGTCACAGGTTGATGGCGACACACCTTAGTGTCAGCTGTTTAGTTATATTTATGTTGAAGCTCCACTATAGATTATGTAGACAGTTGAGAGTGTTGTTCTAGAAGTTGTAAAGACGGTGTGCCTTATTTTCTTCTTGTCAGATATTTGTACTTGAGACTTTTTGACTACTCCAGTTTATTTATTCAGACTTTGACTATGTATTTCCATTTGTTGGATGATGAGATAGTTATTTGATTTTCATCATTTCATCAGCCCTTCGTGTATTAACTTTTACTTGCTTTTTGTACCTGCACCTGTTATTGACTCTACTAGATAGATATTAATTGTGATGGTGAAACATGTTGTTGCACGGTGTGGTACATGGCAGGTTTGACATGCTTGGTTTTACCTTGGACTGCAGCCTTGTGTGAACCCAGGGGCGCCACAGTTGGTATCAGAGCTCTAGTTCCAGTATCCTTAGGATCATCCTGTGTCGAGTCGTGGAGCTAGGATAGAGTTTCTTAGGATTCATGTATAGAGTCCGCAAGGATTTCCTAGTATGAGTGAGGACGATATATGCGTATATCTCAAAAATTTAAGAAATTTTTTTATGACAACTATTTTTGAATAAGCTTAAAGTAATTGTGCAAATATTATATGTCGTGAAAATTGTATTGTGATACGCTATTTATAAAGGTCTATTTTGACTCACGAATCTTTATTTTTCTTACCATCAGGGAGAGAGATGGCAGGACGTGGTAGACCTCGTACCAGAAGAGCTAGCCAGGCAGATTCACAGTAGACTCCATCAGAGCAGCAGCCAGCTCAGTCCGAGCTGCAGCAGGCTCCACCCGAGCCGCAGCAGGCTCCTCAGTATCTGGTGGACCTTATGGCCCCTCTTATTGCTCGGATGACAGCCATTGAGGAGTTGGTGACGACTCATATAGCACCACCGACACCACCACCACCACCGGTAGCTCAGTAGCAGAGGATACATGTCGTTCCTGTCAGAGAGAGACCCCCAGAGGTCACGCCTGCAGCCATCCCTCTAGCAGTCCCAGATAGATCCATAGAGCAGGAGGCTTGGCTCCGTATGGTGGAGAGGTACCAGAAGATGAGGGCACCAGAGTTTCAGGGGTCACCAGACCCTCTTGCAGCTCATAAGTGGAAGGAGGATGTGAGCAATATCCTCGATATACTCGGTGTAGATTCAGTTCAGAAGCAGAGACTGGCATCCTACAGCCTGAAGGGAGATGTCGGGAGGTGGTACCGACTCCAATTTACTCCAGAGCAGAGGCTAACCCTCACATGGGAGGACTTCATATACTTCTTCGATGGGCAGTACATTTCTTCTGCAACACGGACGGGGAAGGAGCTTGAGTTGTCCCGGTTGACTCAGGGGGACATGGCAGTTGCAGATTTTGAGAGCAGATTCATGGAGTTGCTATATTTCACAGGCATGTGGCAGACAGGAGAGCGTCAGGCTCAGATGTTCTTGGTAGGGCTTTGTCCTAATATCCGCCGATACCTAGTCTCGAGGAGGTTTTATTCAGTTAGGGAGGTAGCTGAGGCTGCCACTTCTCAGGAGATTGAGACTGCTATGTTCCAGAAGGATAAGGAGGGGAAGGCTAAGACAGGACAGAGTGGGGAGAAGAGCAAGAACAAGAGATCTTTTTCTGGACACCAGCAGCAGCATCAGGGCTCTTATAAGAAGGGACCCCAGCAGGATCAGAGGGCTCATCAGCAGCGCAAGTTTCAGGGGTCTTGTTTTAACTGTCACAAGGTCGGGCATAAAGCATCGGAGTGCCGTAGCGTACCAGCAGGAGCCCAGTAGGGCAAGAGTCCGAACCAGCAGCATCGCCAGTAGGGTAGAGGTCAGGGCCAGCAGAACAGGCTTGAGGCACCGCCAGCAGCTCAGAGGACTGAGGGACAGATTCGGGCGGTTCAGGATGTTCCTCAGGGGCAGATTATTCCATATTCTCCACCACCATCAGCAGAGCAGTCTTCAGCCATGGGCAGGGTATATGCAGTAGTTCCCCGTGATCACGGAGCTAGCGGAGCCATAGTGGAGGGTACGTTCTTTGTGAACTCTCTTCCCGCCCGTATTCTTTTCGATTCGGGAGCTTCGCATTCCTTCATCTCGCATGCATTTATGACTAGACTCCAGCTCGTAGCTCAGCCTCTAGACACTCCTTTATCTGTTTCCACCCCTTTAGGTGAGGTATCGCTTCTGGAGAGCGTTTGTAGGAGGTGTACCGTCAGTCTAGACGAGTCGGAGTTCATAGTGGATTTGATAGTGTTGCATATGTCCAAGTTCGATGTCATCCTTGGTATGGATTGGTTGTCTTCCTACCATATTAGTATTGACTGCTTTGCGAAGACAGTCAAGTTGCGAGCGTCCGATGGGTCCGAGATGATTGTAGCTACCTCTCAGGGCAACCGGTTTGCGGAGTCATTTCTGGCATACATCGAGGAGGTGATGCGACGGGATCAGGGTGCTGAGTTATTAGAGACTAGAGTTGTCTCGAATTATCAGGATGTCTTTCAGGACATACCTGGGTTACCTCCGGTGAGAGAGGTCGAGTTCTGTATTGAGTTGCAGCCAGGCACAGCCCCGATATCCCACGCACCCTATCGCATGGTACCAACTGAGATGAGGGAGCTTCAGACCCAGTTGGACGAGTTTCTAGCTCAGGGTTTTATTCACCGGAGTCATTCTTCATGGGGCGCACCGGTCCTCTTCGTGAAGAAGAAGGATGGTAGTATGAGGCTATGTATAGATTATAGAGAGTTGAACAAGGTCACTATCCGGAATAGGTACCCACTACCTAGGATTGATGACTTGTTTGACCAGTTGCAGGGAGCGCAGTATTTCTCGAAGATTGATCTTCGTTCTGGCTATCATCAGTTGCGGGTTCGGGAGATGGATATTCCCAAGACCGCATTTCTTACTCGCTATGGGTCATTCGAGTTCTTGGTCATGCCATTTGGGTTGACCAATGCACCTGCGGTATTCATGGATTTGATAAACCGGGTTTTCCGTCCCTTCTTAGATCAGTTTGTGATCGTCTTCATCGACGATATTCTCATTTACTCAAGATCGGAGGCAGATCACGAGGAGCATCTACGGATAGCGTTGAGGACTCTTCAGGAGCACCAGTTGTATGCTAAGTTTAGTAAGTGTGAATTTTGGCTTTCAGAAGTCAGATTTTTTGGCCACGTCATCAGTAGAGAGGGCATAGCAGTGGACCCGGTTAAGGTCACGGCAGTTCTTGATTGGGAGCCACCGAAGACGGTGTCAGAGATTCGTAGCGTTTTGGGTTTAGCTGGATATTACAGGAAGTTTATTCAGGACTTCTCGAAGATTGCGACGCCGATTACACGCCTTACGAAGAAGGGTGTACAGTTCATATGGAGTATGGAGTGCCAGAAGGCCTTTGATATTTTGAAGGCTAAATTGACTACAGCGCCAGTTCTGACTATTCCGAGCAGTGACAGGACATTCGTTGTGTACACAGATGCATCGTTGGTAGGCTTAGGGGGGCGTATTGATGCAGACTCAGAGGGTAGTAGCCTATATCTCACGACAGTTGAGGGTGCATGAGCAGAACTATCCCACTCATGACTTGGAGTTAGCAGCAGTGGTGTTTGTACTGAAGTCATGGATGCACTACTTGTATGGAGTGCAGTTTGAGCTATTCACAGACCATCAGATTCTGAAGTATCTCTTTTCTCAGAAGGAACTCAATCAGAGGCAGAGGAGGTGGATTGAGTTTATCAAGGACTACGAGTTCGCGATCCAGTATCATCCGAGGAAGGCGAACGTCGTGGCAGATGCTTTAAGCAGGAAGCGCCGACATCGGGTTGCGGCTTTGAGGTGTTCATTATACAGAGATCTTATCACTCTTAGCCAGTTTGATTTTAGACCCGAGATTGGAGGAACCAGTGCATTCTTGGGAACTATATCAGTACAGCCAGCTTGGAGTGACAGAGTTGTCAGGGCTCAGTTAGGAGACTCTTGGATTCAAATCCGAAAGGGGGAGATTTCCAAGGAGCCTAAGGTTGATTGGACCATTGGAACAGATGGAGGTCTACGGATGAAGGGTAGATTGGTTATGCCAGCCAGTACAGAGTTAAAGAGGGAGTTATTTGATGAGGTGCACCGTACTCGGTACACAGTACATCTAGGGACTACCAAGATGTACAAAGACCTGAAGAGGCGTTTCTGGTGGAGTGGTATACGGAGAGAGATTGCAGACTATGTGGCTAGATGTTTTACCTGTCAGCAGGTGAAGACAGAGCATCAGAGACCGACAGGGACACTTCAGCCTTTACCCATTCCAGAGTGGAAGTGGGCAGACATTTCTATGGATTTTATTGTGGGATTGCCGAAGTCGAAGAAGGGGAATGATTCTGTTTAGGTGATAGTGGACCGATTGACGAAGTCAGCACATTTCATTCCGGTGAGGACCACTTATACAGCCGAGACTTATGCGAGGATCTTCATTCGGGAGATAGTTTGGCTTCACGGAGTACCGGACACGATCATGTCGGACCGGGGGTCGGTTTTCACTTCACATTTTTGGAGGAGTTTCCAGGACTCATTTGGCAGCACGCTATCCTATAGCAGTGTATTCCACCCCCAGACGAATGACCAGACGGAGAGGGTGAATCAGGTATTAGAGGACATGTTACGGCATGTGCCATTGACTTCCAAGGCAGTTGGGAGGACCATATTCCACTAGTAGAGTTCGCTTATAACAATAGTTATCAAGCAACGATCGGTATGGCCCCGTATGAAGCATTGTACGGGAGACCTTATAGGTCACCGATATGTTGGGCCGAGCCGGAGGACAGCTTGATGCTTGGGGCAGAGCTAGTGAGGCAGACTACTGAGAAGGTAGCTTTGATCAGGGAGCGGATCCTAGCCGCTCAGAGTCGGCAGAAGAGCTATGCAGATAAGAGGCGGAGACCCCTAGAGTTTCAGATTGGAGATTTGGTTATGCTTAAGGTATCACCTATGAAAGGCGTGCAGCGATTCGGGAGGTGGGGAAAGCTTGCACCGAGATATATTGGGCCTTTTCAGATTCTAGAGCGCATTGGGGCTGTGTCATACAGACTAGATCTTCCAGCATCGATGTCTAGTATACACAATGTATTTCATGTTTCTATGCTCAAGAAACACTTGCATGATGAGGAGTAGCAGCGAGTATTGGATGCACCAGAGATTGAACTTCAGGAGGATTTGACTACTATTGAGATTCTGGTTCGTATTCTTGCCAGAGAGGACAAGAGGCTTAGAAACAAGGTAATTCCCTTGGTGAAAGTTCAGTGGAACCGAGGAGGCATTGAGGAGATTTCTTGGGAGCGCGAAGAGGACATGCGTCGTGACTACCCACATTTGGTTGAGTAGGTAAATAAATTCTTATTATGATTATATATCTTAACTTATATGTGTATCTTTGGTTATGTTTGCATTTAACGCTAGAATGAGGATACTTTCGCTTAATTTTTAATCTTTTGGAACACATGGTATATGTATGGGGGTTCCTTGTTTGGATTTTTCGTCCGATGTACTAGTTCCACTAGATTAGGATTTGAGCGAGAATATTATCATTTTAGATCGTTAAGTGTAAATATCTCTATATGTTATCTAGTAATTCATATTTCTAGATTCGTATAGTTTTCGAATTTCGAGGACGAAATTCTTTTAAGAGGGGAAGAATGTAAAACCCCGAAATTTCTATAATGAGTATATGTGAATTATTAATAATAAATAATTCTCTCATGATGAATAGTATATATATATACATATATACATATCAGGTGAAAGTGATTATCTGTGCTTGAGAACCCATTAAATATTTCTATGTGAGAGAAATCGAGTGAATATCCAGCTTTGTAAATGCCTAGCAGTAGCAGGCATTTTTCTGCTGCGCGGTCGACCGTAGCGGTCGACCGCACAGCGGTCAGAGTGTTTTCCCAGGTTCGGGTTCAAGCGGGTTTCGGGTCGGGTTTGTGGGTTGGTATATATGCTTATGTACCCGAGAGAGCCCTTTTTGGATCTGATATCAGTAACCCTAGCCCCTTCTTCTCCCTAAAACCCTAGATTTTTGTTTTTGGTGATTTTGGAGGAGTTGCAAAGGATTTTCAGCGGGATTTTGGGATTTCAGCGAAGGGGATCAACCTCCTGTAGATCTAGGGCTTTTGTCAACACCTGAGGCGAGTAACTTCTCGCACAACCCCCACCCCTTTTGTTTTCATGTCAAGACTTGAGTTTTATTGGGTTTCATTGAGCCAAATTCGTATTTTTGAATAGCTAATAGATCATTATAGCATAAAGTATGAAATTGGGGTATTATTTATTTTTAAAACTCACCAATGATTTCTGTTAAAAGATCTAGATCTGAAAATATCTAAGAAGGAGTAAAAACCTTGTTTTTTTTGTTAACGATGGGCAGATCATGTTTATATATATGGGATCTTGGTGACAAAGTTTTAAAGGTTTAAATTCGCGATTTACTGCTTCATGACATTTCCATAAGTTGGGTTTTTGTTTAAAAATTTTGTTTCAGGTTTCAGCTGACAAGAAAACCCAGAATCTGGGGTTCTGTCAGTCTCGCGGTCGACCGCATCGGTCGACCGCTGGGCGCGCAGCAAGGGCAGAGCCTACCTTCTCTCTGCGCGGTCGACCGGAGCGGTCGACCGCGACATCTTTGCGGTCGACCGCACCGGTCGACCGAGAATATCTCTGCTGAACAGTGAGGCTTGTGTTCGTATGCGGTCGACCGGGTCGGTCGACCGCCGCCCAGTTTCATGCACTATTTGTTTTGCTGTATGTTTTATGTGTTCGGGGGTATTGCCTCGATTATCTAACACTAGTTTTGGTTTTTTCCATATATCTGTGCATGATAGATGACTTGAGAGTATAAAAGTTAGAATCATATGTCGAGAGGAGTGTGAAACTTGTATAAGTATATCTTTTCACATAACTCCTCGATAATTTGCTATTTGGTCAAAGTATCGGGCAAAACTACATTGTTTCAGTCATCGTGTTGGACTATAATCCCTTAAAGTCCTCGTGTTGGACTATAATCCATTTCAGTCCTCGTGTTGGACTATAATTCATTTTAGCCCTCGCATTGGACATTTACCCGCTTGATCATGTGTTGACCAGTTACTAAGCTATGAGCATGACACTTATCTGTGACAGGACATGACACTTATGAAATATCGGACCCTTGGCACTTATTTGGTTATGACAGGACACAGTAGTTTATGTTCTGAGACGGATTGCTTTTCTCTTTATTATTGTTTCTGTATTAAACTTTGGGTTTGGTATTTAGGGATTTACAATTTGAGATATAAGGTATATACATGAGGGTTTCCTTGTTTGGATTATTTCGCTCGACGTACCTATGCTCGTGTTGTAAATTTCTAAATACTAAAATCCCTTTTTGTTTAAGACTTATGTTTTGAGACTTATTATGTATTGACTGTATTTTCATATACAACGAGCCATGTTCCCTTGGGGTTGGTTGTGATGTTACTCACTAGCGCTTTGACGCTCGTTGTCCCTCCCCATTTCAGGTAACGAGTCAGGAGCCCGGAGAGTCGCAGGTTGATGGCGACACACCTTAGTGTCAGCTGTTTAGTTATACTTATGTTGGAGCTCCACTATAGATTATGTAGACAGTTGAGAGTGTTGTTCTAGATGTTGTAAAGGCGGTGTGCCTTATTTTTTTCTTGTCAGATATTTGTACTTGAGACTTGTTGACTACTCCAGTTTATTTATTCAGACTTTGACTATGTATTTCCATTTGTTGGATGATGAGATAGTTATTTGATTTTCATCATTTCATCAGCCCTTCGTGTATTATCTTTTACTTACTTTTTGTACCTACACCTGTTATTGACTCTACTAGATATATATTAATTGTGATGTTGAAACATGTTGTTGCACGGTGTGGTGCATGACAGGTTTGACATTCTTTGTTTCACCTTAGACTGCAGCCTTGTGTGAACCCAGGGGCGCCACACATAATAGATAAGACTCAATGATATTAGTTTTGAGAGGTTAGCTTTAAGTGAGAAAAGTCCACAGGGGTTAAATCAAAAAGTTTTAAGTTGGTTGGGGGGGGGGGATTGACATGCCCCCATAGTTGAGGGAGAGTTTTCTAAAATTAACCTTTAAACAAAAGTACAAATTAAGATACGTGTGACATTAATTTTATAAGAGTAGAGTTTATAGTAAGTTTATCACTCAATGAACTGGTTTGGGTTATTTGTCCTTAAGTTTGTCCTACACATCAACTCTGAAATTCTTTTGTTATAAGAAGCTCTAAAAGTAAATTAATATTTATTTGGGATGTGTATATGATCCTTTTGATTCCCCTTGTCTTTCATGATTTTGTAATAATTTATTTGACAAAATAAATTAAGTTGTCATTTTATATTGCTCACATTCTTATAAGTTTATGGAGCTCATAACTTGGATATGAATATTATTGCAGATATTGTATTCTTCTAAGTCTTTAAACTTTTGGATGTTGTTTGACATTGGATAAATATGAATTATTTTGTTAAAATACAATCAAGATGAGTGCATAATATGTATAAATCATTTTTTAACTATATTTTATGGTTTTCTAAAACTAGAGAGTAATCGTTTTGACAAAACAATTAGTAGTTGGGAAGATGTAAAAAGAGTACAACATCTGATTTTGAAATTGATCACATAATTTATATTTTCTTTCTTGATTGAATTTGCACATTCTAACTTAGAAAATTCTAGAAAAAAAGTTCTTGAATATCTATAATACTCGATTGCCAAATAAACAATAGGTGGAAGTAAATAACATGTGGAAGTGATTTGTTTTATAACCGAACGAAATCCTTAACTAGATAAAACCTACCATTTTTCTGTGATGAATTCAAGAATTTACTTTTTTTCATTAATAAAGATAGAATTTTCCATATTGGTCCCTTACATCATTAATATTTTAAAATTATACATTCAAAATATTAATTAATCTTAAATCATTAATATTTTAAGGGTTTAAACATCACTATTTCTCTAGAAGACAAATTGTTAAAATCACACATGAAAATATCCAAAAAAATATTATATATCATGATAATTATAAAGTTTTATGCAACAATGTTATAGTAAATAAATAAACTTAAAATAAATAATTATGATATTTGACAACGTGTAAGTGCATTTCAACTGGTTATTATTATTATTTTAAGTTTAGTGCTTATATCAGATATTTTTCTTCAAATATTCTTTAATTACAGAATAAACCTGCCTTTTCCTGCAAATCTCCACCTTCAAGAGAATCATCGACTCAGCCAGCAAATCAATCAAAAACCCCCAAAACTCCTTGGGGGAAAAAATCATGGCAAACCCTAGAAGACAAGGTCTACAATCTCAACCCCAAAGCCCAAGCCCCCCTCTCCTCCCTCTCTCCTCCTCCTCCTCTGATCAACCCCAAACCTCATCAATCCTCACTTCAGTCTCTCTCTTCCTCAAGAGACCCCAAGCCTTCCCATTTCTCCTCTCAATCTTCGTTCTCCTCACTTGGCTCTCTCTTAGACTTCAGCGGCCTCCTCAGACTCCGTCGTATTCTTCATCTTCTCAGTTTCGGGATTCGAGATTGAGTAGGAGTTTGGATTTGGATGCTAATTTGGTGAGGTTTAGTGCTGTTGAGATCCCTTCTGGGATTGCGAAGGATAAGAGAGGTTGGCTGGTTGATCCTGTTAGCTTGGCGCTGGAGAATGGGATTCACGGTGCGTTTTTGAGAACTGTTTTTTTTGTTGTTTTGGTGAATTGAAGTGATTTGGATACGACCCATGTGATAGAATTTGCTAATTCGGTAAAATTTTTAGAGAACCCAAAAGTTTAATAGAAGTTCACAGTCATCTGCTATAATTTTGTATAGTAGAGTCTTAGACTAAGTACAGTTGCTTTTTTTTTTGCAAGTCAGACAAACTATATTATATTTTTGAGAACTGGGTTTTGTTGTTGTGATGAATTGAAGTGATTTATATATGACCCATGTGATCAGAATTTGTTAATTTGGTGAAAGCTTTAGAGAACCCAAAAGTTTAATAGAAGCTCATTTCACAATCATTTTGTATGTTTTGTATATTGCAGTAAGTACATTATAGTTTCATAAGAACTAGATAATGTGATTCATGGGTCATTGGATGCAAGTTATTTTAAGAATTGGATTATTGTCAATTTCAGCAAAAAATTGAGTAGCAATTTTGACGTGGCTGCTAATTTGGCAAGGTTTAGCGTTGTAGAGACCCCTTCTGGGATTGCAAAGGTAGGAGAGGGTTTCTGGTTGACCCTGTCAGCTTGGCGCTAGATCATGGGATTCATAGTGGGTTATTGAGGACTTGGTGTTTTTAGGTTTTTTTTAGTTACGTTGATGAATTGAATTGATTAAGGTGATATACCTAAGTTAACCTAATTTAGTAAAATTTGTAGAGAATTCAGATCTTAATCATGTTATGGTTAGTGGTGTTTGATGGAATGCTTGTTTTCAAATATCATTTGTATATTAGTACAGCTACATTATGATCATCTCTTGATGGTTTTGAGTCTTTTTGACAAGGTTTTCTTCGTAATAATGCTAGAGAAATGGATTCATAGCGAGTCTTCCATAGGAACTGAGTTTTTGTTAATTTGTCGAATTGAAGTGATTTAGTCATGACCCATGTTCTATACAACACCAGAAGAAAGAATGGGGAAGGCATGAATTAGCACAAGAATAAAAAAGCATAAAATGATCTCTCTTTTATAAATGAGGATTTCTTTCTTTACTAATTTCATTTTTGTTTTCGTCAAAAGTTGCTTTCGCTGTGGAATTCATTATATCTTCGGTCGATTACAACAAATTCAAAAGAGGTAGCCTTTTTATAAGACTCCTTTTACACAACAAAATAAAAAGTACAACTCTTTAGAAACAAACGCAGGATCGTTGTTTGGATCGCTGCTTGCGTGAGATCTTTGCCTGTGCCGGGAGCGCTTTAGCTCGTGGACCGCCGAATCACAGATCCTGGTTGAATCGTGAAGGCTTTAATGATTCTTTCTTCGTTTATCGAAGTGAGAATTGGAAACGATATCTTATCGAGGTAAGATAGTCGTTCTTCTTGAAATCAAGTCAAAGCTTGAATGTCAAGGAATGGTTCTGAATTGAAAAAACTGCTCTGTCTACTCAGAAATGTGCTCTGGTCAGCCTCTGGATCTAACCCTTTAAAAAA
>BQKN01052728.1:0-29587 GCA_022839385.1 Asparagus kiusianus | reverse complement strand
ACGTGGCGACGAAAGTCAACACGTGCCGACAAAAGTCAACCCACGCGATACCAAAACCCTAAGGCGGACGCCGGTCAACGCGTAGCCCTAGGTCAACGTCGGACAGCGCGTTGCGACAAAAGTCAACACGTGACGACGAAAGTCAACACGTGACGACAAAAGTCAACCCAAGCGGTTCCAAAACCCTAAGGCGGACGCCGGTCAACGCGTAGCCTTAGGTCAACGCCGGACAACGCGTTGCGACGAAAGTCAACACGTGGCGACGAAAGTCAACACGTGACGACGAAGGTCAACCCAAGCGGTTCCAAAACCCTAAGGTGGACGCCGGTCAACGCGTAACCTTAGGTCAACGTCGGACAGCGCGTTGCGTCAAAAAGTCAACCGAAACCCTCAAGTCAACACGATGTGACGGGGATAGCAAGTTCAAAAGTCAACTCAATGACACGAGCCAAACTCAACTTATCAGCTGTAGACTCGAGACTCCGACGACGGCCAGGCGATAAAAGCAGCGCCGGAACAACTTCGGTTATTCGACAAAGCACCGGATAAACCGAAGATCGAAAGAGCCGAGAGTTGAAGCTAACCACAGGTCCCTTAGGCCGACTGAAGGCTGGACCAATCATATCCAAAGTATTCCGGTCTCTTCTATAAAAGAAACGAGTCCGAAACACTTTGGAGGGGGTATCTGTAGGCATCGAAAATTGCCGATAGGTCCCCACTCACAGCTCGGTGTTAACGATCGACGATCGAACGACGCTACCTAGTTCACAAGAGCTCAAATGACGCCGGTGAGCGACTGAAGCAAACCGACGGATTACGTGAGCCGACAGAATGTCAGAATCACGAAGATACGGGTTGACCGAAAACCCCGCAATTGGACCAACGCCCGCTGTGCCCCGATCACCCCACGGATAATCCAACCATTGGGCCCTACAGAGCTCGCCGTCACGATTCCAACGCATCCGAAATCACTCAAATCCGAGTTCGGACGAAAAGTCAACAGCGAGTCAACGGCGGGACAACGGCAGGACAACGGCAGGACCTCGGACTGCGTTGGGACACCCAAATGGGCCTCGGCAGGCCCCGCACACCCGGGTTGCGTGGTTTCGGCGATACACCACCCCGGGGGGGGTGTCTCACATCACCCCCCCCCCCCCCTCTCCTTTTGGCTATAAATAGCCCCCTTGGCCTCCTTTGTGAGGGGCTCTTGATTTTGCACTCAATTCAAGGCTGAATTATCTTAGCCAAGGATTGTTCTGCAAGAGAGCGGCGAAGCCCTGCCGGAGTGAGGAGTCAGAGTCTGCAGGAGAGCGGCGAAGCCCTGCCGGATCGAGGAGCGAAAGGTCTTCATCCTTTTCTTCATTCACCCCCCCTTCTGTTCCTTGGTGTTGCCCTTCGCAGGCGACACTGAGAAGAGCTATTATCTCGCGTTAGCCGAGATATACGCTTTACGCTTCTAGATCTCACGCGGATCGACGAAGTTCTGCTTCTATATCCCACGCGGATAGACGAAGCTCTGCCGGATTTTCCCGGAAGGATCTTGAAGAGTCGGCGGTCCACGGATATCGACGTCCCCATCACAGGCCAACAACCCACGTAAGCGAGACCGTACCAAACCGGGCTCTCGTGTTTATTTTCGTTTAAGTTGTAACCCCTTTGTTTTTATTTTATACTGTTGTAACGATCAAAGTTGTAACAGATCTCGAAAAAGAGAACATCAATGAAAACAGCAACTTTTACCGGAAACAACTACCATTTGAGTTGGGCTTACATGCGGTTTATCTTAATCCGTTCCATATGTGACGTTGTGCTAAAGGAATAAACTCCCTTAGACTTCGTGCTACAACTTTGAATATGTAGACTTCGCCATTGTTATGGGAATAGGTTACCCAGCAACGTGTATTAGACGTTGGCTTATCCCTACTTAGGCTTCGGGATAAAGGTCCCCAGAGTCAGACTCTGGTGTCTTTTTCAATCGGAAAAAAGACTAAACCGGCGACGCGTGTTAGGCGTCGACTTATCCTTTCTTAGGATTCAGGATGAAATTCCCCACACGTGTGAGGCATGGATTTTGGTGTTTTTAATAACAACCTGCCACAATGTTGAATATGTGGACGAGTGTTCTTTTTTAACGGTTAACAACTAACCGACGGCGCGTGTTAGGCGCGGACTTATCCTTGCTTAGGTTTCAGGATAAAATACCCCGGAATCGAACTCTGGTGTCTTTTTCTGCGGAAAAAGACTAAACCGGTAGCGCGTGTTAGGCGCAGACTTATCCCTGCTTAGGATTCGGGATAAACTTCCTAGGATGAATCCTAAATTGATAAAAAAAAATTTTGAAAAAGGAGTTGGTGTGGGAAAGGAAGAATTTTATATTCTACTTCCCGGATTCTGGAAAGGAAAAATTTTATATTCTATTTCCAGTGCAAGAAAGAAACTAGAAGTGGGATCTCCACTCCAAGAATCTGAAAGACCTAGATAAACTTTCCTTTTATAGGATTGATTATCTGATCGAAAGATGAGTTCTTCGTTTATCGAAGTGAAATTTCTACTTCGGTTATGACCATGAGAAGGTTTAACCAAAGAGAAATGAAAGGGAGTTCTTTCGTTTATCGAAAGGGGACTCCGAACTGAAAGTGGACCTCTTGTTCGTGGAAAGAGTCAAGAGGGCCACAAGAACATTTTGATGGGCTCACCGTCAATTGAAATTGATCAGTGAGGGAATTTGGAGGAAAAAGAATGATTTTGGGTTATCCTCTAGGAATATTAAATGTAATACTCTTCAAGGAATTTCCCGGTAAATGAGTTATCCTGAACGTACTAGGGATAGTACTTTTTTAGGAACTTCCCATTTATTGGCATTAATTGCCTGATGCCCTCTAAAGAAATTAGGCGGTAAGCACCGTTCGAATAGACTGTGTCTATTACAAACGGTCCTTCCCACTTAGGTTCGAATTTACCATTCTTCTTGGAGGTGAGGATTATCGGTCGGCGAGCAGCGAGGACCAAATCTCCTTCCTTGAAGCTTCTTTGGCGGACTCTTTTGTCAAAAGCCCTGGATATTCTGGCTTGATAGAACTCGATGTGTTGTTGAGCTTCCAAGCGCTTTTCATCCAGCCTTTCGAGTTCCTCAAGACGTCTTTGATGCTGCTCTTCGGTCGTCATCTCCGTTGCGAGAGCGATCCGAAGGGAGGGGATTTGAATCTCCAACGGCAGCACAGCTTCACATCCGTATACCAAAGAATACGGGGTGGCTCCCGTGGGTGTGCGTATGGTGGTGTGATAAGCCCAGAGCGCTTGGCCGAGTTTATCGTCCCAAACTCGCTTATTGGTCTTCACGAGTTTTGACAAGATCTTGATGATCGTCTTGTTGAAAGCTTCAGCTAATCCATTCGCAGTGGGGTAATAAGCCATTGACGAAACATCCTGAATCTTGAACTTGTCACAGAACCTGATGAAGGCATTGCTTATGAATTGCGGGCCGTTGTCATGAATGATCCGCCTCGGCACACCGTGTCGGTATATGACATGATGCTTGATGAAGTTGATGACATTGTTCGTCTTCACTTCTTTAAGCAGAATGGATTCAGCCCACTTTGAAAAGTAGTCGGTGATAGCGAGAATAAATCGATCACCTTTGACTGAAGGAGGAAAGATAGGACCGACAATGTCCATCCCCCATGTCTCGAATGGCCAGGACGTGGTTGACGTGTGTAACCGTTCTGGTGGTTGGTGCATATAATTTGCATGCACTTGACAAGCGTGACATTCTCGGGCGTACTCGATCGCGTCACGAACCATTGTTGGCCAGAAATATCCCATTCTTCTAATTCGATCATACAGCTTGGGACCAGGCTGATGCGCACCGCATTCTCCTTCATGTGCTTCCTTAAGAACTTCTTTTGCTTCTTCGTTCGAAAGGCATCGGAGAAGCAAATCATCATACCCCCGGCGATATAACATACGGTTCTCGGTATTGTAAAAGAACCGTGGTGCTCTTCGGCGAATGGATTCTTTTTCCTTTACATCCTCCGGCAGAATGCCATATTGGACGTAGTCAATGATGGGAAAACGCCAATCTCGGGACTCAGACCCGATTTGGGTTGAGTTCACCTCTTTGACGTTTACATTTGTATCATCCTCCTCTTCGACATCCATATCGTAAATGGGTATGCAGAGTTGGTGTGATCTTACTGTGACTAGTAGTTCAGTTTCGGGCAGCTGCGCGAGCGATACTGCTAGTGCTGCCAGTGCGTCCGCATAAGCGTTCTGGAGACGCGGGATGTATTCGATGTAAAATTCTTCAAAAGAATCTGCCATTCTGACGGCCTCCTGGTCGTACGGAATCAGATCTGGGTTCCTGACTTCATACTCTCCACGAACTTGGTTGACTATCAATTGAGAATCCCCAAAAGCTTTGAGATATTCGACCCCCAGCTCCTTGGCGAAACTGAGTCCAATGAGGAGCACGTTGTACTCGGCTACGTTATTGGAACACGGACTTGTCAGTGAATAAGCGCGAGGCATCACGTGCTTCCCTGGGGAAACTAAGACAACTCCGACTCCGGAGGAGACTCTAGAACATCCAGGGGTTATTGCCTTATTAACTGCTCTCGAAGCACCATCAAAGTATAATTGCCATACTTGTTGGTGTGAAGTGGTATTAACCTCGTGGGTTTCATCTGGCAAGTCATCATATACCTCAACCGTATCTGTTGTCGGACTTGCCGCCAAAAGATCACAAATCGCTTGTCCTTTCACCGACTTCTGCTGTTTGAAGTGCAAGTCGTACTGGGACAATAGAAGGGCCCACTTTGCCAACCGCCAGTTCATCGAACCCGGTTGAGTCATGAATACCCGTACCGGATTAACATTAGCGATGACATAAATCGTCTGGCCAACCAAGTAATGTCGCATCTTCTGTACTGCGAATACCAATGCGAGACATTCGTTCTCGATCATCGGATATCGAGACTCGGCGCCTATCAAGGTCCGACTTAGATAATAGACTGCCTGTTTGTGATCATTATCATCGTCTTGTGCTAACAAAGCACTGACCGAATGGTTCATCGCCTTGATGTAAATCAAGAACGGTTTACCTGATTTTGGTGCAACAAGAACAGGGGGATTCATCAGATATGCCTTGATATCCTCAAATGCTTTTTGGCAAGCATCGTCCTAAATAAATGACACGCCTTTCTTGTTTAGCTTAGAAAATGGTTGGCACTTCCCAGAAAGATTTGAAATGAACCGCCTGATATAAGCTAAACGCCCTTGTAATCCTCTGAGCTCTCTTAGATTCTTCGGGGGTTGCAATTCACTTATTGCCTTCACCTTGTCTGGGTCAATGTGTATACCTTTAGTGGTGACGACGAATCCAAGGAATTTTCCGCTGGACATTCCGAGGAAGGATTTTGTGGGATTCATCTTCAATTGATGACTCCGCATGAGATCAAACATCGTCCTCAAGTCTTTGATGTGATCTTCTTTGTTGCGGCTCTTTACCACTAATTCATCAACATAGCATTCGACCGTTTTCCTGAGATGTTTCTAGAAAATCCTAGTCATCGTTCGTTGGTATGTGGCACCCGCGTTCTTCAGACCGAAAGGCATCACCGTATAGCAGAAGATACCGAGGGGCATTCTGAATGCTGTATGCTTCTCGTCGTCTGGGTGCATCTTGATTTGATTATACCCCGAAAAGCCGTCCATGAAGGACATTCTCTCGAATCCGCATGTATTGTCGATAATGACATCCGTGATTGGGAGAGAAAAATCGTCTTTTGGACATGCTTCATTCAGATTCCTGAAGTCGATGCAAATCCTGATTTTGCCGTTCTTCTTCATGACGGGAACGATGTTAGCTAACCAGTCCGGATGTTGTTCCTCTCGGATAAATCCTGAGTCGATCAACTTCTTAACCTCTGCCTCGATGGCTTCCATAATTTGCGGACGAAACCGTCTTTGCTGTTGTTTGACGGGTTTGGCATCCGGCTTGATATCGAGGCGGTGCATTGCCACATTGGGGTCGAGCCCTGGCATGTCTTCATAGTTCCAGGCGAAGACATCAATGTACTCTCTGATGAAGGCAATTAATTCCTCCTTCTCATCCGGGGGAAGACTACCGCTGATAAATATGGGCTTTGGATTGGCCTCATCGCCCATATTAATTTGGACTACTTCGTCTTCGGTGGCTGGCTCTCTCTGTTCGAACCTATCACCATACTGCATGTTTAGATGATGAACCCATGGGTCCTCCCACGTTGGCATTTGATCGTCGTCCTCCATCGTATATGGATCAGCTGTAGTCATGTTCGACATTAAGGTCTTGAACATTTCTCCCAAACTTGTGTCGGAATCCCCAGCTGAAGAATCTGGCAAGTACCCATCCTTAGCTTTGTTAGCAATTTGATCTATGATTTGCCAACCACATTCGTCATCTGATGAAACATAGCCTAAGCCTCTCTTGTGATGATAATAGTCATCTGGTTTTCCTTTTGGTACATATGCCGCTTTGACTGGGACACGGGAACCTCGATCGAAGTATAAACCTTCTCCGAGTGTGAAGTCGTACCCTTGTTTTTCCATGAGCGTGCGCGCTTCCGGACTATACTTAGATAAGTGCAGACCAGATTTGTCGTCATCCTCATCTTCTCTTAGAAAATGATCTGGCAACGGAAGATTTTCTCCTTTACCGTAGATCACTTCTTTTTGTCCTCCTATTTTGGCAGGAATGATCCGAGTTGTTCCGAAAGAATGCTGGAGACGCTTCTTCGTTACATAAGATGATCGGAGCGGCATATATAACTCGGGATTATCGTATATGTAACGCCCCGCCCCGGAATCCCGAAGTCGGTACGCTATTAGATCTGATGGACTGGCCTCACAAACCACCACATGTCTTTTCAGCACGTTTTGTCCTCACTCACGCGCTCACTGAAAAACTTCCCAGGGGGTCACCCATCCTAGAATTTCTCCAGGCCAAGCACGCTTAACTTTGGAGTTTCTGAGAGTTAGGTTCCCGAAAAGAAGATGCATCTTGATGGTATGAGTATTCCAATCAAATCTATCAATACTAATCACATCACCCTCTCAAGGGTTGGGGTATTACATACTCCCCCACTTAAACTCACAATGTCCTCGTTGTGCTAAATCATATCATCCAAGACCGTACCATCCGTGTGAGACTCTAGAGGTGGCTCCTACGGCCTCAAGAGGTGGCTCCCGCCCTCTCGACGTAGCACTTTGCGCCGTATAGCACTTAGCTCTCACAATTCCGGTTGGTTTTGCTCTGCATCCTAAATTATCATGAGGTATATGTTTCTACCCTCTGAGTCTGCATCAAAATGCCCCTAAATTTACCAATGATGCATCTGTGAACAACATGTGCCCTGTCACTACTCGAAATAGTCAAACCGGTACTGTAGTGTAGTTAACTTAGTCTTTAAAGTATCAAAGGCCTTCTGGCACTCTGTGTTCAAAATAAACTGTACACCCTTCCTCGTAAGGCATGTAAGTGACGTTAAAATCTTCAAAAGTCTAGGATTAGCTTCCTGTAATAACCGGCTAACCCAAGAAGTTTCGAATCTCTGTCACCATCTTCGGCGGTTTCAAATCAAGAATCGCTGTAAATTTAACCGGATTGACTGCTGTGCCCTCTCTGCTATGGACGTGGCCGAGAAATCTAACTTCCGAAAATCAAAGCCCGTATTTGCTGAACTTGGCATATAACTGGTGTTCCTGGAGAGTCTGTAATGGTACTCGTGTTCTGCCTCCAATCTCGAAGATATGAGAATATCCAGCTGGCCCATGAAGGGACGGAAGAACCCGGTTCATCATATTCATGATCACGGGTGCATTAGTCAACCCGAATGGCCTAACTAGAACCTCTAAAGATTCACATCGGAATAGGAAAAAGAACGGTTTTGGGAAAATCCATCTCCCGAACCCGCAACTATGATAACCAGAACGAAGATCGACTTCGAGAAATACTACTCTCTCTGCAACTAGTCGAACAAGTCATCAATCCTAGGTAGTGGGTACCTATTCTGGATAGTGACCACGATCCATACCCGATAATCTATACACATCTCATACTGCCGTCCTCCTTTTTCACGAAGAGGACCGGCGCGCCCCACGGAGAATGACTCCGACGAATAAAACCCTAAGCTAGCAACTCATCCAACTGGGTCTGCAGCTCTCTCATCTCAGCTGGTGCCATGCGATAGGGTGCGCGGAATGTCAGGGCTGTGCCTGGCTGCAACTCAATACAGAACTTGACCTCTCTCACGGGAGGTACCACAGGTATGTCCTGAAAGACATCCTGATAATCCGAGACAACACGAGTCTCTAACAAATCAAAACTCTGATCCCGCAGCATCACCCCATCGATGATCGCCAGAAATGACTCCGCAAAGCGATTGCCCTAAGAAGTGGCCACAATCATCTCGGACCCATCGGACGCTCGCAGCTCTGACTGTTTTCGCAAAACAGTCAAAACTAAAATGGTAGGATGAAAACCAATCCATACCAAGAATGACATCGAACTCGGACATATGAAACCCTATTAAATCTATGACAAACTCCGACTCGTCTAGACTAACATTACACATCCTACAAACGCTCTCCGGAAGCGATACCCCAACGAAAAGGATGGGAAACCAATGATGGAATGTTTAGAGGCTGAGTTACGATTTGAAGTCTAGTCATAAAAGCGTACGAAATGAAAGAACACGAAACTCCCGAATCGAAAAGAATACGGGCGGGAAAAGGATTTATGAGGGACGTACCCTCCACAACTGATCTGCTTGCTCCATTATCATGCGGAACTACTGCACATACTCTGTCGGTAGATGAAGACTGCTCTGTCGCTGGTGCTGGAGAATATGGGACAATCTACCCCTGGGGAACCTCCTGAACTGCTAGAACCTGCCTCTCAGTCTTCTGTTGCTGTTGATTCGAACCATAACCCTTCTGAGCTCTCGTTGGTGTACTGTGGCACTCTAATGCCTTGTGTCCGACCTTGCGACAGTTAAAACAAGATCCCCGAAATCTGTGCTGCTGTTGCTGATGTTCTCCCTGATCCTATTGGGATCCCTTCTTATGAGGACCCTGCTGTTGCTGAAGTCCAGATAAATGTCTCTTGTTCTTACCCTTGTCTCCGGGGTGCCCTTCCTTGTCCTTCTGAGACTTAGCCGTCCCATTTTCTCGAGAAATGACGGTTTCGGCTACTAATGGTGGTGGTGCAATATGATTTGCCACATGTTCCTCGATTGCTGATATCCTAGCGACTAAGGGAGCCATAAGATCAATCAGGTACTGGGGAGCCTGCTACGGCTCAGGTACCGTCTGATGTGGTTCGGGTGGAGTTTGCTGTGGCTCGGCCTGTCCAGATCTCTGAGTGCGCGGTATACCATATTCTGACATCTGAGTATATAACAAAAATAGTTCATGAGTCAAAATAGACCTTTATAAATAGCGTATCACAATACAATTTTCACAACTTATAGTATTCACACCAATACTTTGAATTTATATAAAATAGTTGTCATAAAAAAAATATTCTCAAATTTTGAGATATACGCATATATCGTCCTCACTCATACTAGGAAATCCTTTCGGACTCTATACATGAATCCTAAGAAACTCTATCCTAGCTCCACGACTCAGAGGGTAGAAACATATACCTCATGGGTTGGGGTATTACAGTATAATCCCTTCATCGCATCATCAAGAGACAAAGAATACTCTAAATCACGATTTATTTCAATATCGGCAAGTTGCCAGTTACAACCGCCATCCGACGACTGTTCGTCGTCAAGATTGATTACAAAGGGTACAATGTCATTTAAAACAAAACCGCCATTGTAATCGAATCGGGCTTCGGAATCAGCTTCTTCTCCGCTGTCCGTGCCCTGGATCGATGGTTCCGTATCGGATTCATTACCATAAAGGAGAGAATCTGTGAAGTAATTCTCATACCCTTTGAATGGTTGCTTATCCGTGACCACCGTCCTAACCCTTCCATTAGTGTCGACATATTTCAGACACTGATGTAAGGTGGAGGGAACTATAACATTACTATGGATCCAAGGCCGACCCAATAGTAAGTTATAGGATGTCTCAGCATCAATCACGTAGCACGTGACCTCTGTCTTTAGATCACCCATTTGGCAGTTTATCCGGATCTTACCCAAAGGTCTTGACCCGCTAGTGTTGAATCCGTTAATGACTGTGCCTATGGCTGCCAACTTGCTGACTGGAATGCCCAGGTTATGCATCAGGCGAAGCGGCATAATACTCACAGCGGAACCCGGATCCACTTGGATTCGGTTGACTTCGCTGGAGCTAATGTACCCGACGAAGTACAAGGGCCGATCATGATTTGAATTCTTCGTCTGCATGTCCTCTTTGGTGAAGGTGATGCAGGGAAGATTCTTAGCTGCCACGTTGCACTGTTGAGCTAAAAGTTCCAATTCTTCAGGCGCCGGCTTGATCCGAGTGAGGAACGCTTCTGAATCAGCCAAAGCCTCCTGCAAGGCTTCTCTAGTCTCCTTAGATTACCACAGCAGCTCGTACAGCGTTATCCGTGCTGGAATATTGGCTAGCTGAGCCATGATGTCGAAAGCGCATGGAGTCTTTGAACTCTCCGGTTTATCTTTTCCAATCGGACGACTGAAACGAGATTGCTTCGGATTTTGTACCTCCTCGGGCCTTTTTTCTTTTTGTTTATCTGCCGGCAGTCGTCGAGCATATTCAGCCGGTTTAGGAACCGTAATCACCCCCAGCTCTGTGAGAGTCTTAGCTGGTCCTCGTTTTATCACCCCCTGTTCAGCTATTTGATCGCCAGGAGATGGATACTTGTAGTGATACTCGTTTCCACTCCGGGTCGCAAAGACCTCCTGTTCCTCGTCGGAGAGCGGGAAAGCGGGGATTCTTTCGTCGTCTTCACCTGGGATGGCAGAGACTCCATAGCAAGACTTCCCTTTCCCCTTTGAGCTCTTCTTGGATGACGATCCGGCCCATTGTTCATCTTCAATCAGGTCTGGGTGCACCCAGAGAATTTCACCGTTCGGGGCCGTGTGTGGCACGAGTCCCTTTTGGCGCTGTCCGTGCGGGTCGTCATTCACCGTCTTCATCCCGACTTTGGTGACGCGCTTCGGCTCAAACCAAGCTGTAGGTACTGATCCAAAACTGATTGACACCGCGTTTGCTCCCACATTCTTGGCTGGTTTCGGGGTTATGACCCCTACGTCGATCAATGCCTGGATCTTGTCCTTGAGGTGGTAGCAAGACTTCGTTGGGTGATGGACCGCTCTGTGGTACGCGTAGTACTTCGGGTCCGTCACCTTAGTGGCTCCTTCATGATCCACGATCGCCGGCAACTGGATTTTGTTGTTTTCCAACAGATACTTGAAGATGTAAACTTTGGGAAACCTCGGCTCCGAAGACTTTTGCTTCTGAGGCCGTTGCTGCCAATGTGGCTGCGATTGTTGTGGCGCTCGCTGCTGCGGCTGTTGCTGAGGTTGCAATTGGAAAGTTTGGTTAGCATCAACGGCATTAGCATGAGCTTTACCTTTCCCTTTTTGGTTGAAGTTCTGCTTCGGAGGATTTGTTGCCGGCTGGCCTCTCTCCGCCTTCTTTCTCCTAAGGAATCACTCAGCCTGCTCTCCTCGAACCTTCAAATCCTTCCAGGTCTTGGATGGTGCTGTGCCCATTGCTTCCAACACATCCAACGAAAGGTTGTTGTGGCAGGTCTGGAGGATGAATTCCTCAGTGATCGGGTCCCGGCAATTCATCGCCTTGTTCCGGAACCTCTTGACGAAGGTGTCGACTAACTCCCCGTCTTTCTGCTTCTCATCGAGCAACGATCCGATGGATATCTCAGTGTCGTCGTCGAAGAAGTTAGCGAGGAATTTTGTCTCCATGTCGTCCCAGCTATTTATGCTTCCTGGCTTGAGGCGACGATACCAATCGAAGGCGGCTCCGCGAAGAGTGCTAACGAATGACCGCACCATCAGAGGCTCATTGCCAGAGATGACTCCCAAGTGCGATTTAAAATAAATCAAATGCTGAGTAGGTGAACCCATCCCATTAAACGGCGTAAAGTTAATTAGACTAAACTTTGCCGGATATGGGATTGATTCCCACTCTCTTGGGTACGGACAAGGAATACCCGTCTTTTTTGTCTCTTGAGCGAAAATCAACGTATTGATTTTGCTCTCGAGATTTTTGATCTTTAGGCTTTCACCTGTGTCTTCACTGGCGTTCTCGTTACCACCCCCTGGATTGATGGGAGGGTTATTGGTATTACGAGCTTCATTTGTGTCCTCATCTTCCAGGTTGTTCTGGGTCTGACGACTTGGTTCGCCTTGTTGGTTCCTCAATGCTTGAAGCTGTTGGTCATGCATCTCTCTCATGTTCTGCATAGCCATTTGCATTTCGAACCTAAAGGTTTCCTGTTGTTTGGCCATGGCATCTTCAAGCATCTTGGCCACTTGCTCCGCGCTTATCATAAATGACTCGCGGGGTTGTCCTTCACTGGACACTGTATTATCAGACGCAACTGCTGAGCCAGCATCTGATTCTTCATCTCCCGAAGGTACTCTTGTTTGGACCCTACCATACGTTGCACGAATGATAGCCCCGGACTGAAGACGAGTTACCTGTCGGGGAATTTCCGGAATCGCCTCGAGGTTATCTTGAGCCGATGTTCCTGTGCTGGTCATATTGGCGGTGACCCTTGAATGTTCGCCGTCTTCGACCATCTTCCTTCTTCATTGGAAACGCCTATGCCTTGGTTTTGGCGTTCCAGTGCTGAGTCTTTCAAATACAGAAACTCTTTCGGGGACTGTCTTAACACAGTTGCACTCGGACAGTACCGCCCGAATGAGCTTCGAGCAAGGACATTGAGCTTCGAACCTTCGAGGGCTCCTCTTTCTAGATTTATTCGTACCACCGGCACGATAGTACAGCTCGTTCGTTTGAAGGTCGGAGCAACCTATCGTGTGTTGGCACGATCTCTCAGGTATAACGTTGTCGTCTTCAGACGACAACGTTTCCTTCTGAGGATGAATTGTTCTCTTTGGACCATCCAGAGTCACACGCCTTGAAACGCGCCTTTGTAGACGTGAACCTTCAGCGGGCTCTTGCACTTCGATGCGCAAAGTCGTGCGCTTGGGTGCCACAATTTTCTCCAAGTGTTGAGGGTTGCGGCGACCCCCAGCATGTTGAATTGTTTGGGACTTCTTCATTGGCCCCAAGCGTTCCTGAACTGGAGCTTTGCCTCGTTCCTTAGGAATTGGACTGAGGCGCTCCAAAACTGACTTCTTCTTCTGGGAGGGTCCTGCGGGATCTCCCGGAACAATTGCAGAAATCACCGGCAATTTGGGTTGTTTCGCCGGAGGTTGAATCTTCGGAGGCTGCAGTTGTAGCTCCTTGGTCTGAATTGTTGCTTCAGACTTCGGCCTCCAAACCTTGCGAGTTGATGGCGGCTTTTTGACCACCTCCTTCTGTAGCTTCCGACGGGCATCTTCAGCTTTGGCCCGTGCTTGCGCCGATAGTGCGCGGCATTTGCGGATGCGCTCCTCTAGAGTTGAGCGATTCCGTTTGACACGGACCCACTCTATAGTTGATGGCTTGGAGGGGCCACCCTTCACTTGTTGTTGAGGCTGTTTGCCTCGTTTGCTCTTCAGATCCGCATGGTAGCGGACCCCGTCAACGGACTCCATGGCCTTGGCGAATTGCTTCGCGAGGCGTTGACGCTGCCTCTGGCGGGCTCTCTTAGAGAGAGTCACCACGCCTTCAACGGCAGATTTGACCTTCTTAGAGGCCGGTAGGACTTCACCCAACGCAACTTCGGCGTCGATCGGGGTGAGGTCGTCGTTGGTGGCTTCAACTTCTTCGCACCAACGCACCTTTCTCCTGGAGGAGAACTTTTGGGACTTCTTGGACTTGGGGGAGGAGGTAGATCCGGACGAGGACACGTACTCCTCGTACTTTTGCTGGTCGAACTCATACTCGACCTCTTCCACGACCGGGATCGAGATCCGCGGCTGCGACGCTCCGATCTCGGCAGCGAGATCGGCGGCTCCCACTGTGATCGCCAGATTGTTCGCGGGAAAAATCAAACTTTTCTTCATTGCCGTCATTGTACTCTTAAAATAACAACTTTTTGCGTTACAGAAAGATCCGGTCTTTTTATAAGATCCGGTTTACAATGAAAATCAAAACAAATAAAGAAAAATTACAACTTTTCTCTTTTGTCGAACAGATCGCGAGCTCCTGTTATCCGGTCACTCGCTTTATGGGTTGTTTGCCTGTGCCGGGGTTGTTTACCGTGGACCACCGCGATATCTGGATCCAAGCAGATCTACGACGTATTACGGGTATTATCCCACCAAGGAGATAATAGCCGGGAGGGATCGTTTCACCAAGGAAACGACCGCTCGAATCTCGGGATCTAAGAACCAAGCTTAGATCCGGAGTATAACGATGTAGATCTGAGGACTTGATTCCTTCGAACTCCTGCCTTGTTTAGTGCGGGTGCTCACCAAGAACCGAATCCAAGTGTCCAAGCTCAAGCCTTCAAAACTACGAGGTGAGGTCATAATCCGGCAGAGTTTCGGCTCTCCAAAAGTTCAACCAAAAGTCCCTTCAAATGAACAACCACCCCCTCTATTTATAGGGCACCTGAACTGTGCCCGCGTGCACAAGAGAGAGGGGGGGAGGAATCGGCCACCTTGGGGTGGCTCGGCTCATGCCGAGCCACCCTGGGGTGGCTCGGCCACCGAGCCACCCTAGGGTGGCTCGGCTTGGGCCGAGCCACCCCGGGTTTGGCTCGGTTTTGGCCGAGTCCCCCCGGGTGTGTTGGGTTCCGTCGTTTTCCGTTGTTTCCGGTTATGTCTGTGATTCGGTTGTTTGATTGATCTAGAAACGACTTGGTTCCTTATTTGGCAGTAAATCCGCCTTGGTGTTTGAGTTCGAATCCTCTCTTGGTTGGATGACTCGTTGACTCCCCGAACCATTGACTTGATTCCGCATACGAATGGATGCATTCCGTTGTTCACGTGCGGTTCGTTAGCTTCGTAGCCTCGTTAGCTTGCTTCGTCGCTCGAACGTCCGTTAATTTGTCGAATCATCGCGCCGAGCTGTGCTAAGGGACCTATAGGCAATTTTATACGCCTACATGTAACAGGTAGCTAGCCAAAGGGAAAAAAATGATTGAGTAATTCCAAGATTGATAACTTCCATATTGAATTGGACTACCATGATAAAGAAGATTATATATGAATCTCCAAGCATTGGATCATATTTAGGCTGGACATTGTTTGACGTAAAGTATGGCAATGCATCTATAATTAATTTTGAACAAAATCAATATTGATTGTACATTTGTTTGTTTATAACAAATAAGCTTTGTTACAAATGATCACACATAGTATAAGTACTGCTGAATGCTATTATCCCTTTGCACAATGTCAAATTTGCTTCCACAAAGTATGATTATCTAAAATTATTACATAGGAATTTGTTTTTTAATTAATAAAAGAGAGTTTAAATTCCTCCCTTTTCCCGCATCACACGGGGGTTATTTGCTAGTTTCTTTATAATAGGATATTCAAGCTATTAAACAAGATGTGTCAACATAGAATGCAGTAAAACGATGAAGAAGACACTCCACTAAGCACACAATGGAGAAGAAATTTATGTTTGGGGGGGGGTGTCGGAAGACAAAAATTACCACAATCAAAAGGAACACCAGAACACACTCATATGATCTTGCAATCTCAATTATTGATGTAAAAAAATTTGACCAAATAAAATGCAAAATCAATATGTGACAGTTGGCATAAGGGATAATAAGGATTTCTTACTCTGCTCATCAGAGTACACACAATCCCCCGATTTAGGGTTTTCAGGCTCTGCCACTAACTGCCAGAATTGCGCTATAATATCCAACCACTCCGTCGCATTTCCAGCCAACCATTTAAGCACCTCACCTAAAATCCCATCAAAAAATCAAACAAATTACAAAGCCCTAGAAATCAAGAAAGCTCCTCTTTTTTCCTTTTTTTAATTTTAAAAGGGTGGCGTGGTTACCGGAGGAGAGGACACCAGGGACGCGGGGGAGGATGTGCATGTCGGTGGGGATGGACTGCACGACCCATGCTTTGTAGGAGGAGGAGGCGATGGTCACCGGCGGTGACCAGACCGCGGAGAGAAGAATTAGGAGGACGAGGATCGAGGGTGGCTTCATCTCTGAGAGGGAACAAAGAGGGTGAGAATTTGGGTTAAATAGAAGAGAAGGCGTTGAGTGTGGTCACCGGCAGTGAGAGTGAGGAGGCATGAACGGGGGCAGAGGACGGGAACAGTTTCCATTGACAGGTGAGATCGTAATATCCGCCGACAGATTGGCTTCTTTCGTAATTGGTAAAACATAAACGGGGGCGGAGGACGGGATTTTGTTATCTAGGGTTTATTAGTTTATTAGTTACGATTAGATGGAGGTTTGAGTTTCCGGTTCTTTGTATTACTTTGATTAATACTCTGTTATGATTAGGAGTTATGATTAATGAAGGTAATAGACTCCTTCGCTTTTTAGGAGACCCAATAACAACGGTATTAGAACCAAATTAATGAAGGGATTAAAAAACCGTTATCCCATCTCACATCATTACTCTAATATTTGTAATCACTTAATGAAGGTTTTTAAAACCGTCGTTATTTTACACACATTAATGACAGTCAAATAGTCCCTTCGCTAATTTTGGTCATTAAAGACCTGATTTCTTGTAGTGGTATAAACATGGCCATACGGATAACCATAAATCATAAACAAAACATACTGAACTTTTAGTTTACATGTCCAAACATGTGTGGGTAGTCGTGACGCATATCCTCCTCGTGCTCCCATGAAGTCTTTTCAGTTCCTCTACGGTTCAACTGAACTTTAACTAAGGGTATCACCTTATTTCTAAGCTTCTTGTCCTCCTTGGAAAGAATGCATACCGAAATCTCAATCATAATCAAATCATCATGAATCTCGACTTTCGGTGCGTCCAACACTCTCTTTTCCTCCTCGCCGCGTAGATGCTTCTTAAGCATAGAAACATTAAAAACATTTAATATGCTCGACATCGAGAACAAACCAATGTGCCTCGGGGCAAGCTTGCTCCATCTACCAAAATATTATACACCCTTTATTGGTGATACTTTTAACAAAACATAATCCCCAACCTGGAATTCTAATGGTTGTCACATCCAGTCTGTATAACTTTTCTGATGATATTGTGCTACAAGAATGCACTCTCGAATGACTGATACCTTCCCCATAGTCTGTCTAACAAGCTCTGGTCCAAGCAATAGACTACCTTCTCGTTCTTCCCAACAAATAGGTGATCTGCAAGGTCTCCTATATAATGCTTCATACGATGCTATGCCAATAGTCCCTTGATAGCTATTATTATAGACAAACTCAATCAATGGGATGTGATCCTCCCAATTACCCTGAAAATCAATAACGTACGCCCTCAACATGTCCTCCAATATCTGGTTCACTCTCTCCGTCTATCCATTCGTCTGCGGGTGAAATACACTAGAGTAAGATAACTGGCTACCGAAAGAGTTCTAGAACCTTCTCCAGAAATATGCTGACTTCGTCAATTGATCCACTATTATCCAAACTAAATCGTTCCCCTTCTTCAATCTTGACAATCCTACAATAATGTCCATAGAAATATCTGTCCATTTCCACTCCGGAATGGGTAAAGGCTGTAGGGTTCCTGCTGGTCTCTATTGTTCTGCCTTCACTTGCTGGCAGGTGAAACACTTACCACATAATCCGCAATCTCACCATGTATGTCGTTCCACCAAAAGTGTCTTTTCAGGTTCTGGTATATTTTCTTTGTGCTTAGATGCACTATGTACCTAGTATGATGCGCCTCATTGAATAAGTTCCTTCTTCAGTTGTGGATTTCCTGGCATCACTAGTCGGCATTTTATTTAAAGTCCTCTATCTACTCCAACGGTCCAATCAGCCTTGGATTCTTTAGAAATCTCCTCCTTTCGGGTTTAAATCCAAGTGTCCTCTAGCTGAGCTCTAACCACTCTATCACTTCTAGATGGTTGCACGGACAAAACTCAAAAAATGCGCTGTTCCTTCCTATCTCTAGTCTAAAGTCGAATTGGTTAAGTGTATGGAGATCTCGATACAACGAACACCTCAAAACCGAAATCCGATGACGACGCTTCCTGCTCAAAGCGTCTGTTCTGACGTTCGCCTTCTCCGGATAGTACTGGATCACGAACTCGTAATCGTTAATAAATTCAAACCATCTCTGCTATCTCTAATTTAGGTCTTTGTGAGAGAAGAGATACTTCAAACTCTGACGATCCGTGAATAGCTCGAACTACACTCCATATAAGTAATGTCTTCATATCTTCAGTGTAAAAACTACTGTAGCTAGTTCCAATTCACGTGTAGGATAATTTTGCTCATGCGTCCTCAACTGACATGAAATATATGCTACCACTCGTTGGGTCTGCATCAAAACACCTCCTAGACCCACTAACAACGCATCCGTGTAGATGACAAAGACCTTATCACTACTCGGGATGGTCAAAATTGCTGCTGTAGTTAACTTAGCCTTCAAAGTCTCAAAGGTCTCATGGCACTCCATGCCCCAAACAAAAGGTACACCCTTCTTCGTAAGACGTGTAAGTAGCATGGTTATCTTTAAGAAGTCCTGAACGAACTTCCTGTAATAGTTGGTCAAACCTAAAAAGCTACGAATCTCTATGACTGTCGTCGGTGGCTCCTAATCAAGTACAATCGCAACTTAGCTGGATCCACTATAATTCCCTCTCTATCAATGACGTGGCCCAGAAATCTAACCTCAAATATCCAAACTCATACTTGCTGAATTTGGCATATAGCTGATGCACCCGCAAAATCTATAATGCTAGTCGAAGATGTTGCTTGTGCTCTGCCTCCAATCTCGAATAAATAAGGATGTCATCGAAAAATACTATCACGAACTCATCCAAATATGGATGGAAAATCTAGTTCATCAAGTCCATGAATACCGCGGGTGCATTGGTCAGCCCAAACGGCATGATAAGAAACTCGAAGCACCCATAACGAGTCAGAAAGGCGGTCTTAGGAATATCTATCTCCTGAACCCGCAACTGAAGATAGCCAGAACGAATATCAATATTCGAGAAGTGTTGTGCTCCCAACAGCTGGTCGAACAAGTCATCAATTCTCGGTAATGGATTCCTATTTTAGATAGTGACCTTGTTCAACTCCCGATAATCTATACAAAGACGCATATTGTTGTCCTTCTTCTTCACAAAAAGGACCGACACTCCCCACGAAGAATGACTCCGGTGAGTAAAACCTTGAGACAACAAATCGTCCACTTGAGTCTGTAGCTCCCTCATCTTAGTAGGTGCCATACGATAAGGAGCTTGAGATATTTGTGTTATGCCTAGCTGCAACTCGACGTAGAACTCAACCTCTTACATAGGAGGTAACCCCGGTATGTCCTGAAAGACATCCAAAAAATCTGAGATGACTCTAGTCTCACACAACTCATCACTCTGATCTATTAGCATCACCTCCTCAATATATGCCAGAAATGACTTCGCAAACTGATTACTCTGTGAGGTCTCTACAATCATCTCAGACCTATCGGACGCTCGCAAACTGACTGTTTTCACAAAACAGTTGATGCTAACATGGTAGGATGATAACCAATCCATACCAAGAATGACATTAAAATCCGACATCCATAAAACGATTAGATCTACAATAAACTCGGACTCATCTAAGATGATGACATATCTCCTATAGAGGTTCACTAATAGAGATACCTCCCCTAAAGGAGAAGAAATGGATAGCGGTACATCTAAGGGATGTGTGACTAACTGAAGCCTATCCATAAAGGCATGAGATATAAAGGAATGGGAAGCTCCGGAATCCAACATGATCCGAGCTAGAAAAGAGTTCACTAAGAAAGTACCTTCTACTATAGCTCCGCTCGCACCGTGATCACGTGGTATGACTACATAAACTCTGCCTATGGCTGGCGACTGCTGAACTACTAGCAGTAGAAATACGAGACTATTTGTAACGCCCCACCTCTGGGAGGTACATAAAAATTTGAGCACGACCTATCTGTAATAAGAAGGGCCGACCTGCTAAATCTTTATGCACATCACAACATAGATATACTGAAGAGTGAAAAATAAAGCAGATGCATATGCAATACCCAAGATCACGAGGTTGACAGCAGAGTCCATAGAATACCAAAATAGAAGAGAACTAAAGGGTAATACAAAATATTACAGTAATTATAGAACCCCGAAATTTTTATAAGGAATAGGTGTGAATTATTAGTAATAAATAATTCTTTGTGATGAATAACCATATATATGTTAGATGAATATGATTATCAGTGTTTGGGAACCCAACAAGTGTTTATATGTGAGAGAAATTGAGTGGTTTGAACAGCATGTGACAAATCAAACCCAGGTTGGCATTTTTCTTCTGAGCGGTCGACCGCAGTGGACGCGGCGGTCGACCGCACATCGTTCTCGCACACAAGAAACCTTTTTCCTATTGTGCGGTCGACAGCACTGGGCGCGGCGGTCGACCGCCCAACAGGCAAAGAGTTTTCTGGGTTCGGGTCCAATCGGGTTTCGGGTCGGGTTTGTGGGGTTAGTATAAATGCTAATGAACCCAAGAGAGCCTCTTTTCATCTGAAATCAGAAACCCTAACCCCCCTCTCTCCCCTCAAACCCTAGTTCTCACTTCTTGGTGATTTGGGAAGAACTTTGAAGGGTTTTCAGCGGATTTTTGGTGGATTCAGCGAGAGGGATCATCTTCTTTCAGATCTAGGGCTTTGTTCTCATCAGAAGCGAGTAACATCTCGCCCAACTTCATCCCTTTTCGTTTTCATGCTTAAATTTAGGTTTTTAATCCGATTTTATTGGACCAAAAATCATATTTTATTTAAATATGGTAGATTATTATGGCATAAGATGTGAGAATCACATATTTCAGATTTTAAAACTTTTATTAATGAGATCTAGATCTAAAAATGTTCTTAGCAAATTAAATCATGTTTGTACTGTTTTAAAGGCATCTAAATCATGTTTTTATTTGTTTGGAATCTTGATGATAGATTTTAAATGTTTAAAATTCGTAGTTTTCTGTTCTATGACTTTGTATAAATGTTAGATTTACGTTAATATAGAAATCATCGAGTTTGATAGGGATTTGAAGCCGACAGAAACCCTAACTGGGCTTCTGTCAGCTTCGTGGTCGACCGCAGTGGACGCGGCGGTTGATCGCTCTGAGATTTTTTCATTAGAAAAGTTTTTGCTCCTTGAGCGGTCGACCGTCATGTCCTCAGCGGTCGACCGCCGCTCAGTTTTGAGCACAGTGGCTTTTTGACGCTGTGAGCGGTCGACCGAAGTGGCCTCTGCGGTCGACCGCCGCACAGTTTTGTGCATGTTGATTTTCTGTTGATCTTTTCGCGTGTTCGAGAGATCACCCCGTTGATCTCCCACTAGTTTGCGATGTTAGTGACTTATCTACACATGGGGGCTGACTTGTGACACAAATTTAGACCGCACATTGAAACACGTGCAAGATTGGGATATGTATATCTTTCCTCATATACTAGTAATAAATATGCCTCTTCGTTCATAGTCCATGTGTTGAGCATACATTATTATTAATCCATGTGTTGGATACTTATCATCTCAGTCCATGTATTGGACCTGCATTTTATTCAGTCCATGTGTTAGACATGCATTACCTTTAGTCCATGTGTTGGACATTTTTGGCTAAACCTTGAGCATTATACACATTTGGGTTTCGAGCACGACATATTGATATAGTTGGACATGATAGCTACCTAGGCTGTGTATGACACTTATTTTAACTGTGTAACTTTGACATAACTATGTTTATTGGTAGAGATGGGATTGTTGTCTTTTCCTTATTGTTCATGTATTAGACTCCGAGTTTGGAACTTAGGGATTTTCAATTTGAGATACAAGTTATATACATGAGGGTTTCCTTGTTTGGATTATTTCGCTCGACGTACCTATGCTCGTGTTGAAATTCCCTAAGTACTAAAACCCCTTTTTATTAGGACATTTGATTATATATATATGTTTTGTGATAACTGTATTTTTTTATACAACGAGCCCTCTCCCTTGGGGTTGGTTGTGATGTTGCTCGCTAGCGCTTTGACGCTCGTTGTCCCTCCCCCTTTCAGGTCACGAGCCAGGAGCCCGGAGAGTCGCAGGTTGATGGCGACACACTTTAGTGTTTAGCTTTCCATTCTAGCTATTTATTATTTTGGGGCTCCACTATAGTCATTGATAGACATTTGAGGTCTATTTTCTAGATGTTATAAAGGTTATATGCCTTATTTCCTTACTCTGACATTTTGTATTTGAGACTTGTTGAGAACTCCAGTTTAACTACTTCAGCCATTGACTATGTATTTCTGTATGTTGGATGATGAGATATCTATGTGGTTATCATCATTTCATCAGTTATCACTTGCATTATCTTTTACTTGCTTTTGTACCTACACCTGTTGTTGACTCTTCTAGAGAGATGTTAATTGTGATGGTGAAACATGTTATTGCACGGTGTGGTGCATGGCAGGTTTGACATTCTTGGTTTTACCTTGGACTGCAGACTCGTGTGAACCCAGGGGCGTCACAGTAATAGCAGTGGCTACAACATTAATACATGTTTTATAAGTCAAAGGTACTACAAAAGTGAACATAAATTAACCCCTACTAAGATTTTCCTCCGGAGCTAATCTTCAAATTCAGGGTCTGCAATGCCCTTATCCTTGCTAGTTGTATGACCTACGAGTGGATTCAGAAACAATAGGGGTGAGCCTAAGGCCCAATAGGTAACTATAAAAATCTCGGATACAATCCAAGGGAACGAATGAAAATGATAAACATAGATATTAAACTTGAACAAAGGGATCTCAACATTAAGTTGCCATTCTTATATCATAATCATTGACCGAAGTGAAATAACATGTAAAAATGAATAATCAATGTCTAATATTCAGGATTCCAAACTCCCCAATCATGGGATAATCAATAAACCGCGCATGCCTTTATACACCCACCGGTGAGCGTCCTCACACAGGGCATTGTCCCACCGGGACACTTTACCATTACCACTCACCGGTGAAGCTTACTTCACACAGGGCATAATCCATGAATATAGACAATCAATCATCAACAAAGAGAGGAATACTATCATTATCAATAGTTGAACCATTGAATCAATTTGAATTGTTGCAATGAAATCATTCAAGGATATCGAAGGTATAAAACTAAAATAAACAACATTAGGATAGCAATGATTAACCAATCAACAACGAGCCCATGCATGAGGTGAATCAAATAGGAATATTATGAAAGTGAGAAGATATACAATTAGCATGGGAAACTAACTCGCAGGAACTTTAAGAAAGTAATCAATCGAACTCTCAAAGACTTGAGAGGAAACAATGAAAGGTTACCTACCGATTATGTCGGGATCCTCTCGGCCAACGAATGAATCCAAGATTCTCTGTCCTATATATACATGTATACCCACATGAGATTCTAGACACTATGTCTTTTAAAACTTTAACTTAAAACTTATATCATGGTATAAGCTACACCCAAGATGATTGCATCTAATATCTCTAATATGCAAAGTAACACAAGTAGTGTACATGAAGCAGATTTAGGTGAACGGATGGTATAACAATTGATATCCAAAATGCATGAAACTAGTCCCGTAAGATTTCCTAGTATGAGTGATGACGATATATGCATATATCTCAAAATTTGAGAATTTTTTTTTATGACAACTATTTTGTATAAATTTAAAGTATTCCCGTGAATACTATACGTTGTGAAAGATTTGTATTGTGATACACTAGTTATGGACGTATATTGTTGACTCATAAACTTTTATTTTTCTTATCATGAGAGAGAGAGATGGCAGGACGTGGTAGACCTCGTACTCGGAGAGCTGAACAGGCAGAGTCACAGCAGGCCCCACCTGAGCAGCAGTCAGCTCAAACCGAGCCATAACAGGCACCACCCGAGCCGCAGCAGGCTCCTCAGTATTTAGTGGATATTATGGCTCCTCTCATTGCCAGGATGACAGCCATTAAGGAGTTGGTGACGACTCATATAGCACCACGGACACCACCACCACCGGTAGCTCAGCAGCAGGGGATACCCGCCATTCCTATTAGAGAGAGATCCCCCGAGATCACGCCTGCAGCCATTCCTCTAGCGGTCCCAGATAGAGGCACAGAGCAGGAGGCTTGGCTCCGTATGGTAGAGAGGTACCAGAAGATAAGGGCACCAGAATTCCAGGGGTCACTAGACCCTCTGACAGCCCATAAGTGGAAGGAGCATATGGGCAATATACTTGACATACTCAGTGTAGACCCAGTTCAGAAGCAGAGGTTAGCATCCTACAGCCTGAAGGGAGATGCCGGGAGATGGTACCGACTTCAGTTTACTCCAGAACAGAGGATGACCCTCACATGGGAGGACTTCATATACTTCTTTGATGGGCAGTACATTTCTTCTGCAGCACGCACTGGGAAGGAGCTTGAGTTATCCCGGTTAACTCAGGGGGACATGACAGTTGCAGATTTTGAGATCAGGTTCATGGAGTTGCTACATTTCATGGGTATGTGGCAGACAGTAGAGCGTCAGACTCAGATGTTCTTAGCAGGGCTTCGTCCTAATCTCTGCCGGTACCTCGTCTCGAGGAGGTTCTATTCAGTTAGGGAGGTAGCTGAGGCCGCCACTTCACAGGAGGTTGAGACTACTATGTTCCAGAAGGATAAGGAAGGGAAGACCAAGACAGGGCAGAGTGGGGACAAGGGTAAGAACAAGAGATCTTTTTTTGGACCTCAGCAGCAGCATCAGGGCCCTTATAAAAAGGGACCCCAACAGGATCAGAGGGCGCTTCAGCAACGTAAGTTCCAGGGATCTTGTTATAACTATCGCAAGGTCGGGCATAAGGCATCGGAGTGTCGTAGCGCACCAGCAGGAGCCCAGCAGGGTAAGGGCCCGAACCAGCAGCAGCAACGACAGCAGGGTAGAGGTCAGGGCCAGCAGAACAGACTTGAGGCACCACCAGCAGCTCAGAGGACTGAGGGACAGATCCGAGTAGTTCAGGAGGTTCCTTAGGGGCAGATTATCCTATATTCTCCACCTCTATCAGCAGAGCAGTCTTCAGCCACAGGCAGGGTATATGTAGTGGTTCCCCGTGATCATAGAGCTAGCGGAGCCATAGTGGAGGGTACGTTCCTTGTGAACTCTCTTCCCGCCCGTATTCTTTTCGATCGGGAGCTTCGCATTCTTTCATCTCTCATGCATTTATGACTAGACTCCAGCTCGTATCTCAGCCTCTAGACACCCCTTTATCAGTTTCCACCCCTTTAGGTGAGGTATCGCTTCTGGAGAGCATTTGTAGGAGGTGTATCGTCAGTTTAGATGAGTCGGAGTTCATAGTTGATTTGATAGTGTTGCATATGTCCAAATTCGATGTCATCCTTGGTATGGATTGGTTGTCTTCCTACCATATTAGTATTGACTGCTTTGCGAAGACAGTCAAGTTGTGAGCGTCCGATGGGTCCGAGATGATTGTAGCCACCTCTCAGGGCAACCGTTTTGCGGAGTCGTTTCTGGCGTACATCGAGGAGGTGATGCAACAGGATCAGGGTATTGATTTATTAGAGACTAGAGTTATCTTAGAGTATCAGGATGTCTTTCAGCACATACCTGGATTACCTCCTGTGAGAGAGGTTGAGTTCTTTATTGAGTTGCAGCTAGGCACAGCCCCGATATCCCGCGCACCCTATCGCATGGCACCAGTTGAGATGCGAGAGCTTCAGACCCAGTTGGACGAGTTGTTAGCTTAGGGTTTTATTCGTCGGAGTCATTCTCCGTGGGGCGCACCAGTCCTCTTCGTGAAGAAGATGGACGACAGTATGAGATTGTGCATAGATTATAGAGAGTTGAACAAGGTTACTATCCAGAACAGGTACCCATTACCTAGGATTGATGACTTGTTCGACCAGTTGCAGAGAGCATAGTATTTCTCGAAGATTGATCTTCACTCAGGCTATCATCAGTTGCGGGTTCGGGAGATGGATGTTCCCAAGACCGCCTTTCTCACTCGATACGGATCTTTCGAGTTCTTGGTCATGCCATTTGGGTTAACCAATGCCCCCACAGTATTCATGGATTTGATGAACCGGGTTTTTCATCCCTTCTTGGATCAGTTTGTGATCATTTTTATTGATGATATACTCATCTACTCGAGATCAGAGGCAGAACACGAGGAGCATCTACGGGTAGCTTTGAGGACTCTACAGGAGCATCAGTTATATGCCAAGTTCAGCAAGTGTGAATTTTGGCTTTCAGAAGTCAGATTTCTCAGCCACGTCATTAGTAGAGAGGGCATAGCAGTTGATCCAGCTAAGGTTTCAGCAGTTCTTGATTGGGAGCCGCCGAAGACAGTGACCGAGATTCGCAGCTTTTTAGGTCTAGCTGGCTACTACCGGAAGTTCATTCAGGACTTCTCGAAGATTTCAACATCAATTACACGCCTTACGAAGAAGGGTGTACAGTTCATTTGGAGTGTGGAGTGTCAGAAGGCCTTTGATACATTGAAGGCTAAGTTGACTACATCACCGATTTTGACTATTCCGAGTAGCGACAGGACATTCGTCGCGTATACAGATGCATCGTTGGCAGGCTTAGGAGGCATATTGATGCAGACTCAGAGAGTAGTAGCTTATATCTCATGGCAATTGAGGGTGCATGAGCAGAACTATCCCACTCACGACTTGGAGTTGGCAGCAGTGGTATTTGCACTGAAGTCATGGAGGCACTACCTATATGGAGTACAATTTGAGTTATTCAAAGACCATCAGAGTCTGAAGTATCTCTTTTCTCAAAAGGAACTCAACTAGAGACAGAGGAGATGGATTGAGTTTATCAAGGACTACGAGTTCGCGATTCAGTATCATCCGGGGAAGGCGAATGTTGTAGCAGATGCTTTGAGTAGGAAGCGTTGACATCGGGTTGCGGCTTTGAGGTGTTCATTGTTCAGAGATCTTCTTACTCTTAGCCAGTTTGATTTTAGACCCGAGATTGGAGGAACCAGTGCGTTTTTAGGAGCTGTATCAGTGCAGCCATCTTGGAGTACCAGAGTTGTCAGAGCTCAGTTGGAAGACTCTTGGATTCAAATCCGAAAGGAGGAGATTTCCAAAGAGCCTAAGACTGATTGGACCTTTGGAGCAGATGGAGGTCTACGGATGAAGGGTAGATTGGTTATGCCAGCCAGTGCAGAGCTGAAGAGGGAGTAATTTGATGAGGCACACCGTACTCGGTACACAGTGCATCCAGGAACCACCAAGATGTACAAGGACTTGAAGAGACATTTCTAGTGGAGCGGTATGCGTAGAGAGGTTGCAGACTAAGTGGCTAGGTGTTTTACCTGTCAGCAAGTGAAGGCAGAGCATCAGAGACCGGCAGGGACACTTCAGCCTTTGCCAATTCCGAAGTGGAAGTGGGCGGATATTTCTATGGACTTTATTGTAGGGTTGCCAAAGTCGAAGAAGGGGAATGATTCAGTTTGGGTGATAGTGGACCGGTTGACGAAGTCAGCACATTTTTTTCCGGTGAGGACCACTTATACAGCCGAGACTTATGTGAGGATCTTCATTCGAGAGATAGTTTGACTTCACAGAGTTCTAGATACGATCGTGTCGGATCAAGGATTAGTTTTCACTTCGCATTTTTGGAGGAGCTTCCAGGACTCATTTGGCTGCTGGCTATCTTATAGCAGTGTATTCCACCCACAGACGGATGGTCAGACGGAGAGGGTGAATCAAGTGTTGGAGGATATGTTGCGGGCATGTGTCATTGACTTTCAAGGTAGCTGGGAGGATCATATTCCATTGATAGAGTTCGCTTATGACAACAGTTATCAAGCGACGATCGGTATGGCTCCGTATGAGGCATTGTACGGGAGACCCTAGAGATCACCGATATGTTGGGCAGAGCCAGAGGATAGCTTGATGCTTGGGCCAGAGCTTGTGAGGCAGACTACTGAGAAGGTAGCATTGATTAGAGAGTGGATTCTAGCCGCTCAGAGTTGGCAGAAGAGATATGCAGATAAGAGGCGAAGACCACTAGAGTTTTAGATTGGGGATTTGGTTATGCTGAAGGTATCGCCTATGAAAGGCGTACAGCGATTCGGGAGGCGAGGGAAGCTTGCACCGAGATATATTGGACCTTTCCGGATTTTGGAGCGCATTGGAGCTGTATCATACAGGCTAGATCTTCTAGCTTCTATGTCTAGTGTACACAATATATTCCATATTTCTATGCTCAAGAAACACTTGCATGATGAGGAGCAGCAGCGGGTATTGGATGCACCGGAGATTGAGCTTCAGGATGATTTGACTACTATTGAGATCCTAGTGTCTATACTTTCTAGAGAAGACAAGAGGCTCAGGAACAAGGTGATTCCATTGGTGAAGGTTCAATGGAACCGAAGTGGATTTGAGGAAGCTTCTTGGGAGCGCGAGGAGGATATGCGACGCGATTACCCACATTTGTTTGAGCAGGTAGATTAATTAAATTTATTTATGATGTGAATCCTTACTTGTGTTTTTATATATAATCTTGATGTTTATATTTAACGCTAGAATGACGATATTTTCGCTTAATTCTTAGTCTTTTGGAACACATGGTATATATATGAGGGGTTCCTTGTTTAGATTTTTCGCCCGATGTACAAGTTCCATAGGACTAGGGTTTGAGCGAGAATATTATTACTTTAGATTGTTAAGTATAAATATCCATGTATACTTATCTAGAAGGTCATATTTCGAGATGAGTATGATTTCCGAATTTCGAGGACGAAATTCTTTTAAGGGGGAAAGAATGTAGAACCCCAAAATTTTTATAAGGAATAGGTGTGAATTATTAGTAATAAATAATTCTTTGTGATGAATAACCATATATATGTTAGATGAATGTGATTATCAGTGTTTGGGAACCAAAAAAGTGTTTATATGTGAGAGATATTGAGTGGTTTGAACAGCATGTGACAAATCAAATCCAGATTGGCATTTTTCTTCTGAGCGGTCGACGTAGTGACGCGACGGTCGACCGTGTTCGCGTGGAAAATTGTGTTCTTCTTCATAGATGATTTCATTACAACTTTGATAACAACTTTATACGTTTACAAAGATCCGGTCTTTTTATAAGAGCCGGTTACAATGAAAATCAAAATAAAGAAATAAAAATTACAATTCTCTCTGAACAAATCACGAGTTTCCTGTTTTACGGTCCCTCGCTTGCGTGGGTTGTTTGCCTGTGCCGGGGTTGATTACCGTGGACCACCGCGCAATCTCGATCCGAACAGATCTACGTGGTATAATGGGTATTATCCCACAAAGGAGATAATAGCCGGGAGGGATCGTTTCACCAAGGAAACGCTCGC
>BQKN01052724.1:0-27696 GCA_022839385.1 Asparagus kiusianus | reverse complement strand
GTTGATTAGTGTGGATTTCGTCGAAATATCCAACAACCGGCGAAAAATAGGCAAATTCGGACTTCGAAAAGGGTTCGGGGGGGCTCGAATTGGGTTGAGACACCCAAGGGTGTCTCAACTTGACCGAGACACCCTTGGGGTGTCTCGGTTTTGCCGAGACACCCTTGGGGTGTCTCGGTTTTGCCGAGACACCCTTGGGGTGTCTCGGCCAAAACCGAGACTCCTTCCCCTTTTGCCCCTTATTTCCTTCTTTTGTTGTTTCCTTTTGAACTTCCCTTTTTGTCATTGCCTCTTTTGTTTTCCCCCCTCTTTCCATATTTTCAAAAGAGAATCTTTTCCTTTTTTAAACTCCTTCTTCCTCCTCTAAACACAATTCTTCATAACCCATTAACCTCTCCTAAAATTCGGATTTTTGTGTTCACCCCTTTGGCCGAAATTTCTTTCCTCTCAAGCTAGAGTTTATCTTTCATCTTCAAGCTCAAAGAAAGCCTCTTGATTTTGGGTAAGTTTCCTCTCAAAAACTCTCTCCCTTTTTGATCAAGGTTGAAACTTTATGTTTGCAAAGAGGGTATGCCATGAATTTGTATGCAAAGATCATAGCTTTTGTTCTCATAGGTTGGGTTTTGTGAGAAAGATAGGAGTTTGATGATGGGTTGGTGTATGCACAAAGTTTTGGGGGGTTTTATGCAAGAAATATAACATGGGCAAAATTTTGAAGGGTTTTTTATGCAAAATAGGGCTGAAATTTTAAGGCTTGGACTTTAGACACACTTGGCCACAACTTTGAGGGGTGCTTTATGCAAGAGGACTAAAAGTTATTGAGGGGTTTATTTGCAAAGTTGCCCATAAATGTTTTAGAGGGGCTTATTTGCAAAAAGGGCAGAAAATTCAAGGCTGAAATCCAAGAAGTTTAGACCACAAAACCACGATCAAAGTTTTGAGAAGGATATGTGGACATTAATCGAAATTTGTGAAGGGGTCTATATGCAAAATTGGCTAAATTCTACAAAAGGGCTTATTTGCAAAATTAACCAAAATTGTGGGATGTTGGGGGTGCTATATGATCAGATATGATGACCATGACCTAACTCGAGCGTGGCCTTGACCCGAATTTAGCCTTGAACACGAGGGGTGTTTTGGGTATTTCATCAAAATTTACCGCGAAGATGACAATCATTGTTTCGTATGCACGAAATTTGTAGGTTTAATTCGACCTCGACCTCCTAGGAGTCGCTCCCGTTCGCAGCCTAGCGAGGAAGAAGTCCCTACAGTATCCTCCCCTCCAACGGCTTCCTTTTTCGGGGGTGGGAATTTTTTTCTCTTTTTTTTATCCCCGATTGATCCCTTCGCGGGTCATGAAGGAAGAACCGACACCCTCCTTCACGGGGGTCGAGGTTTCGGACTTGTTTTGCTTGGTCAATTCAAGTCTTTTGGCATATTGGGGCGATTTCGTATCGTCTTACACTTTGTAGGTTGGTGTATGTTACCACGTTATTTACGTGATGATGCATACCGCCCTACCGGTGTAGGCCATTCAAAATCGTCACTCCAATTTCCCTTGGATGATCTTATCTCACTTTTTTATGAGATGGATTTTCTTACTCTATTCTTGTATATTGTTGCAGTCGAGTTCCCCGCGGGCAGCCTCCCTCATCATGCCCCTACTGGTTGTAGCAGGGAAGTCTTCTCTTCTGCTTCCATCAGGCAGGTCATTGGTCCACTCCCTCAGTTCGACAGAGATCGCTCCGACGAATCCTGTCGTTTGATACGGGATAGAGGGCGTTATTGCTTACGCCAGCTTATTACGGATGCTCCCTTTACTGCGGATTCTACCTCTACTCAGGCTTTAAAGAAGCCCAGTTTTCTGTTCGGAGATCACACTGAGGATCCTGCTACGTTGACTCTTATCGAGGAGCATTGGCTGACTCTCGACGAAGGAGCCCTCCTGTATATTCCCTCCATTCCTCGTCAATATTCTTTCACTCATTTGGAGGGACAGGCCGTGGAGCGACAGATGTCTTGGCATCTTACCGATGATGCTGAGCGAGTTCAGTGTGGATATTCCTCTCATCATAAGACTCCTGGTTCTGCTGGGTATCATTCCATCCGCGGTCTTCGACCAGGGATCATGGGTCTTGACACTGCACCCCCAGGCGAGGTATCAGCAGCTGCTCCTACTGTGAAGAATCGTCTAGGTCATCTTGGGAGAAGGTTACCTCCACCAGATTATAGATGCTATGGTTGGGCTTTCTCACAAGCCAAAGGATGGTGGACACGCATGACCAGTTATGTCTTGGGGCGCTGGGAGAAGGATTTGAAGAGCAGTGGATTGTATGCACCTATACGAGCCACCATGTACGGACTTCCGGTCAGCTGCCGCCATTTCTTGGCGTTGTTGGAGACATACATGCCCGACAGTAACACGTTCCTGACTAGCGACGGAGAGTTAGGGTTGGCCTTACATGAGATGTATCAGGTTTCTGGTATTCCGATGGGTGATTGTCCATATCAGGAGTACTTTCCCTCGAACCAGCAGTTGGGGTGGTTGAAGAAGGATACTCCCGATATGTACGATACTCTTTGGGACCTCACTTGTCATTATTATACCTCCTTGATCAAGATTTCTCCTCCAGCGAAGAGGAAAAGGCAGATCAGCTTGAAGCAGTTTGCTGTCTATTTGTTCCCAAATTTGGAGGGTGACTCCGGCGAGCCCCTTCGTGAGTTAGATGTCTTGACCCCTACCGCCATTAATGAGTTGATGGAGAAGGTTGAGGCTCGTTCTTACACCATTGCCAGTGCTGAGGGAGCTTTTCCTGCAGGAACCAAGTTTCGTTCATTCCTCCGCCGTGCACAGAAGTCCATTGAGCCCCGGACTCTGCTAGCAGGCTACCTTGCCCTCTGGTTGAAGAAATGTGTTGTTCCGTACTAGTTTTCAGACGCCTTACCTCTCGAGGTGCTCTTCCCCGCAGTTCAGTTAGCTTATGGGAGGGAGCTTTCTCTGCTCCCAGCGATGGTTGCCGGCATCCATTGCGGGCTTAGGTGACTGGTCAGTGGTTTTACGCAGGTGGGTTCTGAACCATCGACCGAGCTTATTTGTCCGAAGGTTGAGCTTCCTTATGCGTATCTGATGGCGTGGCTTGTTCTTCACCGTCCTGACTTGATGTCGGCGCCCAGTGTTGTTGATGTCCCCGTGCCTTTCGTGCAGTTGTTGGAGAGGAGCAGATGGCTCGGGAAGAAATTCAGTGATGTACAACGAGAACTTCAAGTTCGTAAGAGCTGAGATTTCTTCAAGTGTTTTTCTCACTTTTCGGGTCGCTATGGTGACGTGCTGATTGATGAGGAGAAACCCAGAAGTAACCGGACTGTTCTCGACGTTGGTTGTTTCCGCTGGTTAGTGAACATCCGTGTTGGGTATCTCATTCTCCGGGTGAAGAATCGTTGCCACATAGAGCCTTACCTTCCCTGTCGTTTTGCTCGTCAGTTCGGCTATGACCAACTATATGTTGGGAATCCGAGCCATGGTTTGACGGTTGAGGGAGGGCTTATTGACGGCGTACGGGCATGGCTATGGACCATGGTGGGCTGCACCGGAGCCCACTTTGCTCTTCCTTCATATAGACGCAAGCCGTTGATTACTTTCCTCAGTTGCAAGTGGTTCCTTTCCGCCGTTGAATCCATAGGTGTGAGGAGTCTTTCAGAATTACAGTCTGAACACTCGGTCCAGGCTGCTATGATGGCTGCTCGTAAAACTGAGCTTGCTCGGAAACAGAGGAAGAGGCATGCCAAACCTTCTCGCTCGAGCAAAGATGATGAAGAGCTCCTTCCTATTGATGATGATGACGAGACTTCTGAGGAGGAATATGTGGATACAGATACCGACAAAGAAGAACTTGATGCAGGTTTGTCATGCTCTTTGATCTTCTTTCTCAACTTCAATTAGTATCAACAACAGATTTTTTCACTTAATGAAATGACCCTTATCACCTCAGGTAGGACGTCCGACGATCATGAGTCGCTCGCTTCTCGTTGTGCGAGATCCGGGTCTAGCGGCCAAGCTCCTACGCATGTTGAGACGCGTGGCAAGTCCGCGCATGAACAACCCGTTGGTTCTATGAGGGCTGGTATTCCGAAGAAGAAGAAGACCGCTCATAAACCACACATCGGTCGGCACCCCTACGGAGTAGATCTAGAAGCATTGCCGACAGAGAGGAAGGTAATATTTCGTCGTCTTCATTGCTTTAAGATGACTTACCTTCTGGGATTCGTAATTATGTTTTATGTTCCAGGGTTCTTTGAAGAGGGCGAACTTCCATTGTCTCCTGTATTCACTGGTTCTGATACCATGGATAGCTTCATGGAGCAGATGTGTGACACCATTCGTGATGGTTCCCTGGATGTCGATGCAAATATTGATACTGAGCAGGTGAACGGTTTTGAGCACACCATTCCATGTTCAGGTATATCTACATCCGATGATGCCCTCCTCAAATAGTATTTAGAAGAGTTAGGGAGTTCATGATCCTTCTTGTGCTTTGCTTTCTTTCAGATTATTTGCAGAATCCAAGCATGGATAATGGGGACAAAGAATCTTCTGTTCCTGCTGCAGGTATTTTTGAGCTTTCCTTTCTTCCCTATCTTCTTATACATATATCCATTATTTAGATTATTCTGCAGATGTCGTAATAGAGAAGCTGGTTGAGGATGTAGCCTTTCATGATGTAGGTTTCGAGGAACAGGGGTGTGCTCCTGTACCAAGTTTCTCGAAACCCGACGCTGGATTATTAGCTGACATGCTGGCTGAACAGACTACCAGAGGAACCGTGAGACCACCCTGTGAGAGTGATTCCTTCACAGGTATATATCTGATTCCCTTCATTTTGCTTGATCTTTTATCTAACTAATGAAGGATTAATATTACAGTACCAGTCATTGGGACTGATTCAGTAATGATCTCCAGCACGTCTAGTTTACCTCGGAGTGACAGACTCGCAGGTATGCATACGATCGTAGATGTCGTGCTACTTTTCATTTATTTGATTTTTTTGACCAATAGAGGGTGTAATCATAGGACCAGCCACTGGGACTGATACCTTTATGACTTCTGGCATCCCCCTTGCATCTAAGGACGATGGACTTGCAGGTATGTATACGATCTTATCATCCCGATTTTCCTTTTTTGTCCAAATTTTCATTTTGACTAATAAAGACATGTAACTCTAGGACCAGCCGTTGTGCCTGATGCCACTACAGTTTCTGGGACCGATAGTTTGCCTGAGAGCGGTGTCTCCCCGCCACAGCCGAGAGGTATGACCGATTTGCCTACAGGGGTTGATATACCCTCCATGACTACTCCTGCCGTCGTCTCGGAGTCTGTCAGACCTCAACCCGAGGGCGTCGGTATGCTTGCAACTCATTTCAAATTAAATTTTATTAGGATTTAAGAATCTCTTATTCTTCACCATGATTGCTTGTAGGATCTCGGCCTTCTCCGTATGATCATATCCTTGCCATCTTGTCCGATTCCGATCCCAGCAGAGATGTATTCCGGATGGATCTCAACTCTTTCGTCGTCTTTTTTAACAGCATGATCGAGAAGGTTCTTCATCAGGGATACGGTTTTGATCAGTACAGACGTTCTCTTTCTCGCTATATGACGATGATTCGAGATGACGGATACTCGGAGTTAGCTGACTCCCTTAGTGCTGATTTTATCGTCTTGGAGTCTGAACTCCGAGAGTTGGAGGAGCTACAGGCTAGCGGAGCTTCTTCTTTCGTGTCCTCTCAGTTGGAGCATAGGTTGTCGCAATGGCATGATTTGAGATCTTCCATTGGCCGCGAGCTTCAGTCACATGAGCATTCCGTTGCACAGTTAATGGCTGGTATTGCCAGGAAGGATACCGACAGAGCCGGGTTACTCAGTTCTTTGGACTCTCAGCGTGAGGAGGTAGACAGATTGAGGAAGGCCTTGAAGCATACCGAGGTGTCTGTTGATATCATGGCGGAAGAGTTGGCTGGGCTAGAGAGGTCTCGCGAGCAGATGCTTGAGAGATTAGGACCTACGCAGGAGAGATTGATGAAGCTGAAGAATGAAGCTGCGAGGATCTTGAGCAATTCTGAGGAATCCATCCGAGCTGACCTGCAAGTAGAACTAGAACAGAATTATGTAGACAAGCTTTCTAAGCTAAAATCTCATGTTCTTAGCCGCCGACTGCCTTCGGGCTAATGAGCTTTTTATTGTATGCTTTAACTTGATCTATTAATAGAAACTCAGTAGTTGATTCCTTCATGATATTTCTTTATTTATTTTGAATCCCGCAATGGTAAGGTTTACAGGATTTTTGGCAAACCCCCAGCCATCAACGGGTTTGATATGCCTTTACCGATTACCGTTTGAATCGGGCTAGCATGTGAATTATTAAAACCCGTCTCACATGTAACGTTGCGCTAAGAAAATTACTTTTCCTAGACTTAATGCTATGATTTTAAATACATAGACTTCACTATTTCTTATAGGGAAAAGGTACCCCGCACCGCGTATTAGACGATGACTTATCCCTTCTCAGGCTTCAGGATAAAATTCCCCAGAGTTAAATTCTGGTGTCTTTTTCAATCGGCGAAAGACTAAACCGGCAATGCGTATTAGACATAGACTTTGGGATTTTTGGCAAATCCCCAGCCTTCAACGGGTTTGATGTGCCTTTACCGATTACCGTTTGAATCGGGCTAGCATGTGGATTGTCTAGATCCGTTCCACATGTAACGTTGTGCTAAGAGGATAAATTCTCTGAGACTTTTTGCTATGATGTCGAATACATAGGCTTCACCATTTCTTATAGGGAAAAGGTACCCTGTATCGCGTATTAGGCGATGACTTATCCCTTCTTAGGCTTCGGGATAAAACTCCCCAGGTTTAGACCCTGGTGTCTTTTTCAATCGGTGAGAGACTAAACCGGCAACGCGTGTTAGGTGTAGACTTATCTCTATTTAGGAGTTGAGATAACATTCCCCGTGCACAAAGTGTCCGGATTGGAAGTTGGGAATTGTGTCCTTTCTGAGAGCAAAAGACAAACTGGAAAATGGGAGAGGAAGAATTTTATATTCTATCTCCCTGTGCTGAAGAGGAAGAATTTTATATTCTATCTACAGCTGGAAAGGAAACTCGAGGTGGGATCTCCACCCCCAGAATCCGGAAGGATGAAACTAAGAGTGGGAGCTCCACTCCGAGAATCGGAAAGGTTCAAACGGCCCTAACTTTTATAGGATTGGTCATTTGAATCAAAAGAATCCATCATTCATTGAGGAGAAAGCCTAATTTCGACCCTAACTTTTATAGGTTTGGTGGAAAAAGGAACAAAGGCAGATTTTCGTTTATCGAAAAGGAATGACTCGGTCTTAACCCTGGCATTTGTAGGTTTGACTAAGTGAGATTGGGAACAATCCTAACTTTTATAGGTTTGATTGTCCGAACTGAAAGTGGACCTCTCGTTCATGGGAGGAATCGAGAGAGGCATTTGGCTTTGGTCTTAACTTTTATAGGTTTGACCTGAAAGCAAAGAGAGTGGAATATATGTAGCAATGATAATGCCAAATCGTACTATCACTCAAAGGGAGACTTCAATGTTAAGTGATTAGGACCTAACATGTTGAGTCTGAGAATTACCAATGACTGGCAGATAGGAATTTTGGTGGATCCATCGTCAATTAATTTGATCAGTGGATAGTTTGGTGAGGGAAGATTAATCTATCAAAGGATTAGATCTCGTCTCACAAAAATAACTCATGAGAGTTAGAATTTGACAAGAAGAAATATTTCGACGTTCGGAGTTCGAACGTGGATTCCTTACTCATCTTTTCTACATTGACTGGGTTATCCCTAAGAATACCACATGTGGTATTCTTCCGGGAACTTCCCGATACATCAATTTTCCTGAAGATACTAAGGATAGTATCTTTTCAGGAATTTGCTATTTATTGGCATCATAAGCCGGTCACCATCCTTGGTGACTAAACGATATGCGCCGTTCGAGTAAACTGTCTCTACTACGAATGGCCCTTCCCATTTGGGTTCAAACTTGCCCTTCTTCTTGGAGTTAAGGATCATAGGCCGTCTTTCAGTCAAGACTAAATCTCCTTCTTTAAAACTCCTTTGTCGGACCTTTTTGTCGAAGGCTCGAGAAATTCTGGCTTGGTAAAACTCAATATGCTGTTGAGCTTCCAGGTGCTTTTCATCGAGCACCTCGAGTTCTTCGAGGCGTTTCTGATATTGTTCTTCAGTCGTCATCTGGGTTGCAAGAGCGATCCGAAGAGATGGAATTTGGATTTCCAAAGGAAGGACGGCTTCACATCCGTACACCAAGGAATATGGGGTTGCGCCGGTCGGTGTACGTACCGTAGTACGATAGGCCCATAGAGCCGCGCCGAGCTTATCATCCCAATCTCGTTTATTAGTTTTCACGAGTTTTGACAAAAGCTTTATGATAGTTTTATTAAAGGCTTCGGCCAATCCATTCGCTGTGGGATTGTACGCTGTCGATGAGACGTCCTGAATTTTGAACTTCTCGCAAAACCTGATAAAGGCGTTGCTGACAAATTGAGGACCGTTGTCATGTATGATTCGTCTCGGAACACCATGTCGGTAAATGATATGGTGCTTGATGAATGCAATGACGTTGCTCGTCTTAACTTCTCTGAGTGGAACCGCTTCAGCCCATTTGGAGAAGTAATCGGTAATTGCCAGGATGAATCGATCACCTTTGACCGAAGGGGGATTTATAGGACCGACAATATCCATTCCCCAAGTCTCGAACGGCCATGACGTAACCGAAGGATGCAGATGCTCCGGAGGTTGGTGCATATAATTCGCGTGTACTTAACATGCATGACACTTTCTGGCGTATGTGATTGCATCACTCATCATGAAAGGCCAAAAATATCTCATTCTTCTGATGCGGTCATAAAGCTTGGGGCCAGGTTGGTGTGCGCCACACTCTCCTTCATGTGCCTCCCTAAGGACTTCTTCAACTTCTTTAGTTGATAAGCAACGCGCCAACAATCCGTCGTACCCCCTGCGGTATAGCGTTCGATTCTCTGTGTTATAGTAGAATCTTGGTGCTCTTCTTCTAATTGAATCTCTTTCTTTCACGTCTTCTGGCAAGATTCCATGCAAGACGTAATCGATGATGGGAAACGCCAATCTCGGGGTTCAAATTCAGCCTGAGTTGCGTGCACCTCTTGAACTTCTTCTTCTTTGTCATCTTCATCGTAAAGCGGCACTAAGAGTTGGTGAGTTCTTACCGTAACAAACTGTTCCGTCCCGGGAGGCTGTGCCAGAGATACGGCTAAAGCTGCTAACGCATCTGCGTAGGTGTTCTGTAACCGCGGAACGTGCTCGATGAAGAATCCTTCAAATGATTCCGCTATCTCCACTGCCATCTTGTGATATGGTAGTAAATCCTGGCTTCGGACTTCATACTCCCCTTGGACTTGTTTAACTATCAGTTGAGAATCACCGAAAGCTTCGAGATACTCAACCCCTAGTTCCTTAGCGAAATTGAGCCCTATAATCAGTGCGTTATACTCTGCTACATTATTCGAGCATGGCTCGGTTAACGAGTAGGTTCGAGGCATCACATGTTTTCCTAGAGAGACTAACACAACTCCAACTCCGGAGGTAACCTTAGAACATCCAGTAGTACTTGCCATATTAGCTGCTCGTGAGGCGCCGTCAAAGTACAAACGCCATACTTGTTGGTGCGAAGTTGCGTTGGCTTCGTGGGTTTCATCAGGTAAGTCATCATATATTTCGGTGGTGTCCGTAGTTGGATTAGCTGCCAGGAGATCACAGATGGCTTGTCCTTTTACTGACTTCTGTTGTTTGAAATGTAAGTCATATTGGGACAAGAGTAAGGCCCATTTCGCTAACCGCCAATTCATGAAAGCTGGTTGAGTCATGAATACTCGGACTGGGTTAATTTTAGAGATAACATAAATGGTCTGTCCAACCAGATAATGCCGCATCTTCTGAATAGCGAACACTAAAGCGAGGCATTCTCTCTCGATCATGGGATATCGAGATTCAGCGCCTACTATGGTTCGGCTTAAATAATACACCGCCTGCTCATGACCGTTATCATCATCTTGTGCGAGTAATGCACTTAATGAGTGGCTCGTCGCCTTGACATAAATCAAGAACGGTTTGCCTGATTTCGGTGCGACGAGTACGGGAGGTTTTGAGAGATATTCTTTAATACTCTCGAATGCCTTTTGACAAGCGTCGTCCCATACGAACGACACGCCCTTCTTTGTGAGCTTGGAGAACGGTTGGCATTTTCCTGAAAGGTTCGAGATGAACCGACGGATATAAGCTAATCGCCCTTGCAGTCCTCTGAGCTCCTTGAGGTTTCTCGGCGGTTGTAATTCATTAATCGCCTTTACTTTATCAGGGTCAATGTGAATACCTTTGGTGGTGACGACGAATCCCAGGAATTTACCACTGGACATTCCGAGGAAAGACTTGGTAGGATTTATTTTCAATTGATGGGCACGCATCAAGTCGAACATGGTCTTCAAGTCCTTAATGTGATCTTTCTTATCACGACTTTTCACGACCAAATCATCTACGTAGCATTCGACAGTCTTCCGAAGATGCTCCTGAAAAATCTTTGACATGGCTCTCTGATATGTAGCACCTGCATTCTTTAACCCGAAGGGCATGACTGTGTAGCAAAAAACGCCAAGGGGTGTTCTGAACGCGGTGTGTTTTTCATCGTCTGGATGCATTTTTATTTGGTTATAACCAGAGAAACCGTCCATAAAAGACATCCTCTCGAATCCGCACGTATTGTCGATAATGACATCCGTGATGGGAAGGGGGAAATCATCTTTTGGGCAGGTAGCGTTGAGGTCTCTAAAGTCGATACAAACCCTGATTTTCCCATTCTTCTTAAGAACCGGGACAATATTAGCAAGCCACTCTGGATGTTGCTCTTCCCTAATGAAGCCCGAGTCGACAAGCTTTTTAACCTCGGCTTCGATCGCCTCCATCATTTGCGGACGAAACCGTCTTTGTTGTTGTTTGATAGGTTTGACATCTGATTTAATATTGAGACGATGTACTGCTATATTTGGATCGAGCCCTGGCATGTCTTCATAATTCCAGGCGAACACATCGATGTATTCCTTGATAAGAGAAATTAACTCCTCTTTCTCCTCGGGTAGGAGGCTGTCGCTAATGAATATCGGCTTCGGATTTTCCTCGCTTCCCATATTCACTTGGACTACTTGATCTTCGGTAGGAGGTTCTCTTTGCTCAAACCTATCACCGTACTGCATGCTTAAGTGATGAACCCAAGGATCTTCCCAAGTCGGCATCTGATCGTCTTCTTCTATTGTCGCTGGATCAACCGTAACCATGTTCAACATTAGCTTTTTAAATATTTCACCAAGACTAGCGTCGGAATCCCAAGCAGAAGAGTCAGAAGAGTATCCGCTTCTAGCCTTGTTAGCAATTTGATCAATGACTTGCCAGCAACACTCGTCGTCGGATGAGGAGACATACCCTAGACCTCTTTTGTGGCGATAATAATCATCGGGCTTCCCTTTTGGTACATAGGCCATTCGAGGTGGAACCCGCGGACCTCGACCAAAGCAAAGACCCTCTCCGAGCTTGAAGTCATATCCATACTTCTCCATTAGATCGTGCGCTTTTGTGTTATACCTGAATAGATGAGGAGCAGGTTTATCATCGTCGTCTTCCTCCTCCAAGAAGTGGTCGGGTATCGGAGATTCTCTTCCTCTGCCATAAACGACCTCCTTTCCACCCCCTGTTTGGCCAATTGCTCAGAAGCATTCAGATATTTGTAATGATATTCATTCCCGCTCCGGGTTACAAAGGCCTCCTGCTCATCTTCGGAAAGTGGGAAGGCTGGAATTCTATCGTCCTCTTCTCCTGGAATAGCAGAGGCTCCATAATAAAATTTACCTTTTCCTTTTGACTTTTTCTTGGAAGAGGTTCCAGTCCATTGTTCATCTTCAATCAAATCTGGATGAACCCAAAGAATCTCGCCATTCGGGGCTGTGTGTGGCACAAGTCCTTTCTGGCGCTGTCTGTGAGGATCATCGTTCACCGTCTTCACTGCTGCATTTATTACCGGTTCATGCTGGAACCAGTTCAAGGGAACAGAACCGAAGCTAATCGATACTGCATTCGCACCCACTTTCTTCTCATTAGGTTGCTTCATAGTGATGACCCCGACATCGATTAGGGCTTGGATCTTATCTTTAAGAGCGTAGCATGCATTGGTAGGGTGGTGCACCGCTCTGTGAAAAGCACAGTATTTTGGATCACTAACTCTTTTAGCATCTTCTTGATCCTGGACCGGAGGCAACTTGATCTTGTTGTTCTCGATAAGGTATTTAAAAATACCGGGAACTTCATCCTCTTTGAATGAATAGACCTTCGGAAACTTCGGTTCTGAGGCCTTTTGCTTCTGGGGCTGTTGCTGCCACCTTGATTGTTAAGGCGCCTTTTGTTGCTGCTGTTGCGGTTGTGCTTGCACCTCGAATGTTTGGTTTGCGTCCACAGCATTCACTTGTGCTTTTCCCTTACCCTTAGGGACAAAGTTCTGTTGCGGAGCGTTATTTGTTATTTGACCTCTTTCAGCCTTCTTCCTTTTAAGGAATCGCTCGGCTCTTTCTCCTCGCACCTTCAAGTCCTTCCAGGTCTTCGGTGGTGCCATTCCCATAGCTTCGAGGATGTCCAATGAAAGATTATTGTGACAAGTCTCAAGGATAAATTCTTCGCTGACCAGATCTCTGCAGTTCATTGCTTTGTTTCTGAATCTCTTCACGAAGTTTTCGACTGTCTCACCATTCTTCTGCTTCTCATCGAATAGTGTACCGATCGAGATTTTTGTGTCATCATCGAAGAAGTTCATCAGAAACATATCTTCCATGTCATCCCAACTGCTGATACTCCTGGGTTTGAGACGGCGATACCAGTCGAAGGCTGCTCCGCGAAGAGTGCCGACGAATGACCGCACCATAAGAGGTTCATTCCCAGAAATGATTCCTAAATGAGACTTAAAATATATTAAGTGTTGGGTAGGGGAACCCTTTCCATCAAACGGCGTAAAGTTGATTAAATTAAACTTTGCCGGATACGGAATTGATTCCCACTCCCTTGGGTATGGACATGGTATGCCGGACCTCTTCACTTCTTGAGCATTCATCAACGCGTTGATTTTGCTCTCCAAGTCCTTCATCTTCTTGTCTTCACTCGCCTCGGTCTTCGAGTAGCTTCGGGGAGAGGTAACGTGGTCCTCTTTTGCATTATCATCCACGGGACCGCCTCCGTTGTCGTTGTTAACAGGAGGGATATTTGTGTTGACATTATTCTCTTCCCGTTCATTCTCATCTTGATTTCGATTATTGCGACGACCGGTTTCTCCTTGGTGAGTTGTCAGTGCCGCAATTTGCTGGTCATGCATCTCCCTCATCTGTTGCATGGCCATCTCCATCTCGAACTTGAAAGTTTCCTTCTGCTTATTCAGGGCATCTTCAAGCATCTTGGTTACTTGTTCGGCGCAGATTATAAGTGACTCATAGGGTTTTCCCACACTAGAAGCCGTGTCATCGGACGCTATAGCCGAACAGGAGTCTGAACCAGCATCTGATACCTCCTCTTCCAAAGGAAGTCCCTTTTGCATCCTTTGGTAATTCTTTCACGTATTGATCCCTGATCACAATCGAGTCACACGCTGGGATACTCCGGCAAACCGATCTGGGCCAAATTGTCGTGTCGATTTCCCTCTGCCGGTCATATTAGTAGACACTTCTTGGTATTCGTCCTCTTGGCGGACGAACTTCTTCTTACGGAAACGCCTTGGCTTGGAAATTCTTTCGAACACCGAGACTCTCCTTGGGGTTTTAGAACAGCAGCATTCTGATAATACTGCCTTGATTATGTTGGCACACGGGCAGCGAGACTCCGTGTCTTGAGTGTATCTCTTTCGAGACTTATCTGCATTCCCGGTTCTATAGTACAACTCGTCAGTTTGATAACTGGAGCAACCCATAGAGTGCCGGCATGACTTCCCAGGTATGACACCATCATCATCTGACGAATGTGCCTCCTTCTGGGGATATGACGCTTTATTAGCGTTTTCAAAAGTCGCTCGTTCAAGTTTACGCTTCTGCGAGCGTGAAAACCTAACGGGCTCTTGAACTTCGACCCGCAATCCAATGCGGTCGGTAACAGGGGCTTTCCCTTTGTTATTTTTCTGAGGGAGATTGATATGACCCCCATTCTGGTTTGTTGTTTGGGAACCTTTCAACGGTCCCAATCGCTCCTTGACAGGTGCTTTACCTTGATTTTCGGGTAAAGGACCGAGACGATTCTTCAAAGGAGTTCTGGATCTCGTGGGATCTACATTCTTTCCTGACTCCATCGGAGGTGCGGGGACAGGGGAAACGTGATCTGGATTTGAAGTAGGCTGGACGATAACTCCGTCCACTTTTTTCTTAGGTGCTGGTTTTGTCTTCGACACCCAAACCCGCTTATGTGTAGGCGGCTTCTTGGCCGTCTCTTCTTTCTGCATCTCTTCCGCTTTCTGCAGAAGAACTCGGGCGTGCGCAAGCAATGCGCGACGTTTCTTGATTCGCTCCTCAAGTGTAGAGCGATTCTTCTTGACGCGTACCCATTCGTTTGTCTCCTCCTTAGAGGAGGTGTCGGCGGTTCGCCGTTGTTGTTCTTGGCGCTGCCTTGATTTCAAGTCCTCTGTGTAGCGGACCCCGTCCATCGACTCTGCGGCCTTGGCCAATTGTCGGGCGAGGCGTTGACGCCGTCTTTGGCGCGCCCTCTTCGACAAGGTTGGAGCACCTTCAGCAGTTACCTTCGTGGTGGAAGGGAGGTCTGGATCTGCAGCCTCGACCTCTTTGGATGCCGTAGGGATGCCACAGGGCACGGGTGCAGCAGCAGCGATGGGATCTTGGATCTTAGAGCCGGAGGTCCCGTGAGCGTCCTTGGAAGAGGAGGTCTTCCTGCGCCTGTTTGGAGAGGCGGATCTGGAGGAGGAAGAAGAGAGGTACTCTTCAAACTTCTGTTGATCGAACTCATATTCGATCTCTTCATTCACCCGGATCTTGAATGCCGGTTGCGTCACGACAGCCTCGGCAGCGAGGCTGTTGGCTCCCACTGTGGTCGCCAGCTTGTTTTCATCAAAAGTTGCCTTCATCATTGATTTCATTAAACTTCAAACGTTACAAATGAATTCAAACAACAAAGAATAAAAAAATTACAATTTTCTTGAAAATAAACACAAGATCCGTTCGTTGTCTCTTGCTTGTGTGGGTCTTTAGCCTGTGACGGGGACGTCGATATCCATGGAATACCTAGCAATCAGATCTGATTCAGAGCTTCGTCGATCCGCGAGGAGATCTAAAAACTGAAGCGCCTATCTCGATAAAAGTGAGATATTTGCTCTTCTTAGGATTACCGCTAAGGGGTAATGCTAAGGATCGGATGCGGGTGATGTAGATCTGACGAAGAACTCTCTTGTGTTGAAGTGCTCGATCACTCTTCAGTCCGGCAGGGCTTCGCCAATTCTCCAAAACTCCAGATCTAAAAAAATGAGGCCTAATGCTTGTATTTATAGGCTTGAGGGGATAGCGGAGCGGTTAAAACGGGCTAAAGGCTCAAATCTGCCTTGGAGGGTATCTCCCAAAATCCGGGACACCCCTGGGGTGTCTCACAAAACCCGAGACACCCCTGGGGTGTCTCATAAAACCCGAGACACCCCTGGGGTGTCTCGGAAAACCCGAGACACCCTTGGGGTGTCTCGGAAAACTCGAGACACCCCTGGGGTGTCTCGGAAAATCCGAGACACCCCTGGGGTGCCTCACATTGGTCGAGACACTCCGTTGAGGTGCATTCGTCCGCTTCCGCTGTAAGTTCTTCGTCCGAACTCGGATTTGAGTGATTCCAAATGCGCTGGAAGTCTGACGAAGAGTTCTATCAACTCCAATGGTTGGATTATCTGTAGAATGAATGAGACACAAAGGGCGTTGTTCCTTTTGTAAACGTCGCGGGGCTCCCGATTAGCCCGTGCCTTCGTTATTCCGAAATTCTGTCAGCTCACGTAGTTCGTCGATTCACTTCAAGCGTTCACCGACGTCAATCGAACTCCTGTGAACCAGATAGTGACGTTCATTGTCGTTCCTTAACACTGAGCTGTTCGTGGAGACCTATAGGCAATTTTCGATGCCTACAGATACCCCCTCCAAAGCGTTCCGGACTCGTTTCTTTTATAGAAGAGGCTGGAATACTTTGGATGTGATTGATCTAGCCTTCAGTCAGCGTAAAGGACCTGTAGTTAGCTTCAACTCTTGGCTCCTTCGATTTTCGGTCTATTCGATGCTTTGACGAATAACCGAAGTTCTTCCGGCGCTGCGTTTATCGCCTGGCCGTCGTCGGAGTCTCGAGTTTACCACCAGTGAGTTGAGTTTGGCTCGTGTCATTGAGTTGACTTTGAACTGACTATCTCTGTCACATCATGCTGACTTAGGGTTTCAGATCACCGTATGTTAACTTTTTGTCGCAACGCGTTGACTGGCGTTGACCTAGGGTTACGCGTTGACCGGTGTTGACCCTAGGGTTTCGAATGTCGAACGTTGATTTTTTTGTCGCAACGCGTTGAATGGCGTTGACCTAGGGTTACGCGCTGACCGGCGTTGACCCTAGGGTTTTGAACGTCGAACGTTGACTTTTTTGTCGCAACACGTCGAATGGCGTTGACCTAGGGTTACTCGTTGACCGGCGTTGACCCTAGGGTTTCGAACGTCGAAAGTTGACTTTTTTTGTCGCAACGCGCCGAATGGCGTTGACCTAGGGTTACGCGTTGACCGGCGTTGACCCTAGGGTTTCGAACGTCGAACGTTGACTTTTTGGTCGTAACGCGTTGACTGGCGTTGACCTAGGGTTACGCGTTGACCGGCATTGACCCTAGGGTTTTGAACGTCGAACGTTGACTTTTTGGTCGCAACGCGTTGACTGGCATTGACCTAGGGTTACGCGTTGACCGGCGTTGACCCTAGGGTTTTGAACGTTGAACGTTGACTTTTTTGGTCGCAGCGCGTTGACTGGCGTTGACCTAGGGTTACACGTTGACCGGCGTTGACCCTAGGGTTTTGAACGTCGAACGTTGACTTTTTGGTCGCAACGTGTTGACTGGCGTTGACCTAGGGCTACGCGTTTACCGGCGTTGACCCTAGGGTTTTGAACGTCGAACGTTGACTTTTTGGTCGCAACGCGTTGAATGGCGTTGACCTAGGATTACGCGTTGATCGGCATTGACCCTAGGGTTTCGAATCGTTCGGTGTTGATTAGTGTGGATTTCGTCGAAATATCCAACAACCGGCGAAAAATAGGCAAATTCGGACTTCGAAAAGGGTTCGGGGGGGCTCGAATTGGGTTGAGACACCCAAGGGTGTCTCAACTTGACCGAGACACCCTTGGGGTGTCTCGGTTTTGCCGAGACACCCTTGGGGTGTCTCGGTTTTGCCGAGACACCCTTGGGGTGTCTCGGCCAAAACCGAGACTCCTTCCCCTTTTGCCCCTTATTTCCTTCTTTTGTTGTTTCCTTTTGAACTTCCCTTTTTGTCATTGCCTCTTTTGTTTTCCCCCCTCTTTCCATATTTTCAAAAGAGAATCTTTTCCTTTTTTAAACTCCTTCTTCCTCCTCTAAACACAATTCTTCATAACCCATTAACCTCTCCTAAAATTCGGATTTTTGTGTTCACCCCTTTGGCCGAAATTTCTTTCCTCTCAAGCTAGAGTTTATCTTTCATCTTCAAGCTCAAAGAAAGCCTCTTGATTTTGGGTAAGTTTCCTCTCAAAAACTCTCTCCCTTTTTGATCAAGGTTGAAACTTTATGTTTGCAAAGAGGGTATGCCATGAATTTGTATGCAAAGATCATAGCTTTTGTTCTCATAGGTTGGGTTTTGTGAGAAAGATAGGAGTTTGATGATGGGTTGGTGTATGCACAAAGTTTTGGGGGGTTTTATGCAAGAAATATAACATGGGCAAAATTTTGAAGGGTTTTTTATGCAAAATAGGGCTGAAATTTTAAGGCTTGGACTTTAGACACACTTGGCCACAACTTTGAGGGGTGCTTTATGCAAGAGGACTAAAAGTTATTGAGGGGTTTATTTGCAAAGTTGCCCATAAATGTTTTAGAGGGGCTTATTTGCAAAAAGGGCAGAAAATTCAAGGCTGAAATCCAAGAAGTTTAGACCACAAAACCACGATCAAAGTTTTGAGAAGGATATGTGGACATTAATCGAAATTTGTGAAGGGGTCTATATGCAAAATTGGCTAAATTCTACAAAAGGGCTTATTTGCAAAATTAACCAAAATTGTGGGATGTTGGGGGTGCTATATGATCAGATATGATGACCATGACCTAACTCGAGCGTGGCCTTGACCCGAATTTAGCCTTGAACACGAGGGGTGTTTTGGGTATTTCATCAAAATTTACCGCGAAGATGACAATCATTGTTTCGTATGCACGAAATTTGTAGGTTTAATTCGACCTCGACCTCCTAGGAGTCGCTCCCGTTCGCAGCCTAGCGAGGAAGAAGTCCCTACAGTATCCTCCCCTCCAACGGCTTCCTTTTTCGGGGGTGGGAATTTTTTTCTCTTTTTTTTATCCCCGATTGATCCCTTCGCGGGTCATGAAGGAAGAACCGACACCCTCCTTCACGGGGGTCGAGGTTTCGGACTTGTTTTGCTTGGTCAATTCAAGTCTTTTGGCATATTGGGGCGATTTCGTATCGTCTTACACTTTGTAGGTTGGTGTATGTTACCACGTTATTTACGTGATGATGCATACCGCCCTACCGGTGTAGGCCATTCAAAATCGTCACTCCAATTTCCCTTGGATGATCTTATCTCACTTTTTTATGAGATGGATTTTCTTACTCTATTCTTGTATATTGTTGCAGTCGAGTTCCCCGCGGGCAGCCTCCCTCATCATGCCCCTACTGGTTGTAGCAGGGAAGTCTTCTCTTCTGCTTCCATCAGGCAGGTCATTGGTCCACTCCCTCAGTTCGACAGAGATCGCTCCGACGAATCCTGTCGTTTGATACGGGATAGAGGGCGTTATTGCTTACGCCAGCTTATTACGGATGCTCCCTTTACTGCGGATTCTACCTCTACTCAGGCTTTAAAGAAGCCCAGTTTTCTGTTCGGAGATCACACTGAGGATCCTGCTACGTTGACTCTTATCGAGGAGCATTGGCTGACTCTCGACGAAGGAGCCCTCCTGTATATTCCCTCCATTCCTCGTCAATATTCTTTCACTCATTTGGAGGGACAGGCCGTGGAGCGACAGATGTCTTGGCATCTTACCGATGATGCTGAGCGAGTTCAGTGTGGATATTCCTCTCATCATAAGACTCCTGGTTCTGCTGGGTATCATTCCATCCGCGGTCTTCGACCAGGGATCATGGGTCTTGACACTGCACCCCCAGGCGAGGTATCAGCAGCTGCTCCTACTGTGAAGAATCGTCTAGGTCATCTTGGGAGAAGGTTACCTCCACCAGATTATAGATGCTATGGTTGGGCTTTCTCACAAGCCAAAGGATGGTGGACACGCATGACCAGTTATGTCTTGGGGCGCTGGGAGAAGGATTTGAAGAGCAGTGGATTGTATGCACCTATACGAGCCACCATGTACGGACTTCCGGTCAGCTGCCGCCATTTCTTGGCGTTGTTGGAGACATACATGCCCGACAGTAACACGTTCCTGACTAGCGACGGAGAGTTAGGGTTGGCCTTACATGAGATGTATCAGGTTTCTGGTATTCCGATGGGTGATTGTCCATATCAGGAGTACTTTCCCTCGAACCAGCAGTTGGGGTGGTTGAAGAAGGATACTCCCGATATGTACGATACTCTTTGGGACCTCACTTGTCATTATTATACCTCCTTGATCAAGATTTCTCCTCCAGCGAAGAGGAAAAGGCAGATCAGCTTGAAGCAGTTTGCTGTCTATTTGTTCCCAAATTTGGAGGGTGACTCCGGCGAGCCCCTTCGTGAGTTAGATGTCTTGACCCCTACCGCCATTAATGAGTTGATGGAGAAGGTTGAGGCTCGTTCTTACACCATTGCCAGTGCTGAGGGAGCTTTTCCTGCAGGAACCAAGTTTCGTTCATTCCTCCGCCGTGCACAGAAGTCCATTGAGCCCCGGACTCTGCTAGCAGGCTACCTTGCCCTCTGGTTGAAGAAATGTGTTGTTCCGTACTAGTTTTCAGACGCCTTACCTCTCGAGGTGCTCTTCCCCGCAGTTCAGTTAGCTTATGGGAGGGAGCTTTCTCTGCTCCCAGCGATGGTTGCCGGCATCCATTGCGGGCTTAGGTGACTGGTCAGTGGTTTTACGCAGGTGGGTTCTGAACCATCGACCGAGCTTATTTGTCCGAAGGTTGAGCTTCCTTATGCGTATCTGATGGCGTGGCTTGTTCTTCACCGTCCTGACTTGATGTCGGCGCCCAGTGTTGTTGATGTCCCCGTGCCTTTCGTGCAGTTGTTGGAGAGGAGCAGATGGCTCGGGAAGAAATTCAGTGATGTACAACGAGAACTTCAAGTTCGTAAGAGCTGAGATTTCTTCAAGTGTTTTTCTCACTTTTCGGGTCGCTATGGTGACGTGCTGATTGATGAGGAGAAACCCAGAAGTAACCGGACTGTTCTCGACGTTGGTTGTTTCCGCTGGTTAGTGAACATCCGTGTTGGGTATCTCATTCTCCGGGTGAAGAATCGTTGCCACATAGAGCCTTACCTTCCCTGTCGTTTTGCTCGTCAGTTCGGCTATGACCAACTATATGTTGGGAATCCGAGCCATGGTTTGACGGTTGAGGGAGGGCTTATTGACGGCGTACGGGCATGGCTATGGACCATGGTGGGCTGCACCGGAGCCCACTTTGCTCTTCCTTCATATAGACGCAAGCCGTTGATTACTTTCCTCAGTTGCAAGTGGTTCCTTTCCGCCGTTGAATCCATAGGTGTGAGGAGTCTTTCAGAATTACAGTCTGAACACTCGGTCCAGGCTGCTATGATGGCTGCTCGTAAAACTGAGCTTGCTCGGAAACAGAGGAAGAGGCATGCCAAACCTTCTCGCTCGAGCAAAGATGATGAAGAGCTCCTTCCTATTGATGATGATGACGAGACTTCTGAGGAGGAATATGTGGATACAGATACCGACAAAGAAGAACTTGATGCAGGTTTGTCATGCTCTTTGATCTTCTTTCTCAACTTCAATTAGTATCAACAACAGATTTTTTCACTTAATGAAATGACCCTTATCACCTCAGGTAGGACGTCCGACGATCATGAGTCGCTCGCTTCTCGTTGTGCGAGATCCGGGTCTAGCGGCCAAGCTCCTACGCATGTTGAGACGCGTGGCAAGTCCGCGCATGAACAACCCGTTGGTTCTATGAGGGCTGGTATTCCGAAGAAGAAGAAGACCGCTCATAAACCACACATCGGTCGGCACCCCTACGGAGTAGATCTAGAAGCATTGCCGACAGAGAGGAAGGTAATATTTCGTCGTCTTCATTGCTTTAAGATGACTTACCTTCTGGGATTCGTAATTATGTTTTATGTTCCAGGGTTCTTTGAAGAGGGCGAACTTCCATTGTCTCCTGTATTCACTGGTTCTGATACCATGGATAGCTTCATGGAGCAGATGTGTGACACCATTCGTGATGGTTCCCTGGATGTCGATGCAAATATTGATACTGAGCAGGTGAACGGTTTTGAGCACACCATTCCATGTTCAGGTATATCTACATCCGATGATGCCCTCCTCAAATAGTATTTAGAAGAGTTAGGGAGTTCATGATCCTTCTTGTGCTTTGCTTTCTTTCAGATTATTTGCAGAATCCAAGCATGGATAATGGGGACAAAGAATCTTCTGTTCCTGCTGCAGGTATTTTTGAGCTTTCCTTTCTTCCCTATCTTCTTATACATATATCCATTATTTAGATTATTCTGCAGATGTCGTAATAGAGAAGCTGGTTGAGGATGTAGCCTTTCATGATGTAGGTTTCGAGGAACAGGGGTGTGCTCCTGTACCAAGTTTCTCGAAACCCGACGCTGGATTATTAGCTGACATGCTGGCTGAACAGACTACCAGAGGAACCGTGAGACCACCCTGTGAGAGTGATTCCTTCACAGGTATATATCTGATTCCCTTCATTTTGCTTGATCTTTTATCTAACTAATGAAGGATTAATATTACAGTACCAGTCATTGGGACTGATTCAGTAATGATCTCCAGCACGTCTAGTTTACCTCGGAGTGACAGACTCGCAGGTATGCATACGATCGTAGATGTCGTGCTACTTTTCATTTATTTGATTTTTTTGACCAATAGAGGGTGTAATCATAGGACCAGCCACTGGGACTGATACCTTTATGACTTCTGGCATCCCCCTTGCATCTAAGGACGATGGACTTGCAGGTATGTATACGATCTTATCATCCCGATTTTCCTTTTTTGTCCAAATTTTCATTTTGACTAATAAAGACATGTAACTCTAGGACCAGCCGTTGTGCCTGATGCCACTACAGTTTCTGGGACCGATAGTTTGCCTGAGAGCGGTGTCTCCCCGCCACAGCCGAGAGGTATGACCGATTTGCCTACAGGGGTTGATATACCCTCCATGACTACTCCTGCCGTCGTCTCGGAGTCTGTCAGACCTCAACCCGAGGGCGTCGGTATGCTTGCAACTCATTTCAAATTAAATTTTATTAGGATTTAAGAATCTCTTATTCTTCACCATGATTGCTTGTAGGATCTCGGCCTTCTCCGTATGATCATATCCTTGCCATCTTGTCCGATTCCGATCCCAGCAGAGATGTATTCCGGATGGATCTCAACTCTTTCGTCGTCTTTTTTAACAGCATGATCGAGAAGGTTCTTCATCAGGGATACGGTTTTGATCAGTACAGACGTTCTCTTTCTCGCTATATGACGATGATTCGAGATGACGGATACTCGGAGTTAGCTGACTCCCTTAGTGCTGATTTTATCGTCTTGGAGTCTGAACTCCGAGAGTTGGAGGAGCTACAGGCTAGCGGAGCTTCTTCTTTCGTGTCCTCTCAGTTGGAGCATAGGTTGTCGCAATGGCATGATTTGAGATCTTCCATTGGCCGCGAGCTTCAGTCACATGAGCATTCCGTTGCACAGTTAATGGCTGGTATTGCCAGGAAGGATACCGACAGAGCCGGGTTACTCAGTTCTTTGGACTCTCAGCGTGAGGAGGTAGACAGATTGAGGAAGGCCTTGAAGCATACCGAGGTGTCTGTTGATATCATGGCGGAAGAGTTGGCTGGGCTAGAGAGGTCTCGCGAGCAGATGCTTGAGAGATTAGGACCTACGCAGGAGAGATTGATGAAGCTGAAGAATGAAGCTGCGAGGATCTTGAGCAATTCTGAGGAATCCATCCGAGCTGACCTGCAAGTAGAACTAGAACAGAATTATGTAGACAAGCTTTCTAAGCTAAAATCTCATGTTCTTAGCCGCCGACTGCCTTCGGGCTAATGAGCTTTTTATTGTATGCTTTAACTTGATCTATTAATAGAAACTCAGTAGTTGATTCCTTCATGATATTTCTTTATTTATTTTGAATCCCGCAATGGTAAGGTTTACAGGATTTTTGGCAAACCCCCAGCCATCAACGGGTTTGATATGCCTTTACCGATTACCGTTTGAATCGGGCTAGCATGTGAATTATTAAAACCCGTCTCACATGTAACGTTGCGCTAAGAAAATTACTTTTCCTAGACTTAATGCTATGATTTTAAATACATAGACTTCACTATTTCTTATAGGGAAAAGGTACCCCGCACCGCGTATTAGACGATGACTTATCCCTTCTCAGGCTTCAGGATAAAATTCCCCAGAGTTAAATTCTGGTGTCTTTTTCAATCGGCGAAAGACTAAACCGGCAATGCGTATTAGACATAGACTTTGGGATTTTTGGCAAATCCCCAGCCTTCAACGGGTTTGATGTGCCTTTACCGATTACCGTTTGAATCGGGCTAGCATGTGGATTGTCTAGATCCGTTCCACATGTAACGTTGTGCTAAGAGGATAAATTCTCTGAGACTTTTTGCTATGATGTCGAATACATAGGCTTCACCATTTCTTATAGGGAAAAGGTACCCTGTATCGCGTATTAGGCGATGACTTATCCCTTCTTAGGCTTCGGGATAAAACTCCCCAGGTTTAGACCCTGGTGTCTTTTTCAATCGGTGAGAGACTAAACCGGCAACGCGTGTTAGGTGTAGACTTATCTCTATTTAGGAGTTGAGATAACATTCCCCGTGCACAAAGTGTCCGGATTGGAAGTTGGGAATTGTGTCCTTTCTGAGAGCAAAAGACAAACTGGAAAATGGGAGAGGAAGAATTTTATATTCTATCTCCCTGTGCTGAAGAGGAAGAATTTTATATTCTATCTACAGCTGGAAAGGAAACTCGAGGTGGGATCTCCACCCCCAGAATCCGGAAGGATGAAACTAAGAGTGGGAGCTCCACTCCGAGAATCGGAAAGGTTCAAACGGCCCTAACTTTTATAGGATTGGTCATTTGAATCAAAAGAATCCATCATTCATTGAGGAGAAAGCCTAATTTCGACCCTAACTTTTATAGGTTTGGTGGAAAAAGGAACAAAGGCAGATTTTCGTTTATCGAAAAGGAATGACTCGGTCTTAACCCTGGCATTTGTAGGTTTGACTAAGTGAGATTGGGAACAATCCTAACTTTTATAGGTTTGATTGTCCGAACTGAAAGTGGACCTCTCGTTCATGGGAGGAATCGAGAGAGGCATTTGGCTTTGGTCTTAACTTTTATAGGTTTGACCTGAAAGCAAAGAGAGTGGAATATATGTAGCAATGATAATGCCAAATCGTACTATCACTCAAAGGGAGACTTCAATGTTAAGTGATTAGGACCTAACATGTTGAGTCTGAGAATTACCAATGACTGGCAGATAGGAATTTTGGTGGATCCATCGTCAATTAATTTGATCAGTGGATAGTTTGGTGAGGGAAGATTAATCTATCAAAGGATTAGATCTCGTCTCACAAAAATAACTCATGAGAGTTAGAATTTGACAAGAAGAAATATTTCGACGTTCGGAGTTCGAACGTGGATTCCTTACTCATCTTTTCTACATTGACTGGGTTATCCCTAAGAATACCACATGTGGTATTCTTCCGGGAACTTCCCGATACATCAATTTTCCTGAAGATACTAAGGATAGTATCTTTTCAGGAATTTGCTATTTATTGGCATCATAAGCCGGTCACCATCCTTGGTGACTAAACGATATGCGCCGTTCGAGTAAACTGTCTCTACTACGAATGGCCCTTCCCATTTGGGTTCAAACTTGCCCTTCTTCTTGGAGTTAAGGATCATAGGCCGTCTTTCAGTCAAGACTAAATCTCCTTCTTTAAAACTCCTTTGTCGGACCTTTTTGTCGAAGGCTCGAGAAATTCTGGCTTGGTAAAACTCAATATGCTGTTGAGCTTCCAGGTGCTTTTCATCGAGCACCTCGAGTTCTTCGAGGCGTTTCTGATATTGTTCTTCAGTCGTCATCTGGGTTGCAAGAGCGATCCGAAGAGATGGAATTTGGATTTCCAAAGGAAGGACGGCTTCACATCCGTACACCAAGGAATATGGGGTTGCGCCGGTCGGTGTACGTACCGTAGTACGATAGGCCCATAGAGCCGCGCCGAGCTTATCATCCCAATCTCGTTTATTAGTTTTCACGAGTTTTGACAAAAGCTTTATGATAGTTTTATTAAAGGCTTCGGCCAATCCATTCGCTGTGGGATTGTACGCTGTCGATGAGACGTCCTGAATTTTGAACTTCTCGCAAAACCTGATAAAGGCGTTGCTGACAAATTGAGGACCGTTGTCATGTATGATTCGTCTCGGAACACCATGTCGGTAAATGATATGGTGCTTGATGAATGCAATGACGTTGCTCGTCTTAACTTCTCTGAGTGGAACCGCTTCAGCCCATTTGGAGAAGTAATCGGTAATTGCCAGGATGAATCGATCACCTTTGACCGAAGGGGGATTTATAGGACCGACAATATCCATTCCCCAAGTCTCGAACGGCCATGACGTAACCGAAGGATGCAGATGCTCCGGAGGTTGGTGCATATAATTCGCGTGTACTTAACATGCATGACACTTTCTGGCGTATGTGATTGCATCACTCATCATGAAAGGCCAAAAATATCTCATTCTTCTGATGCGGTCATAAAGCTTGGGGCCAGGTTGGTGTGCGCCACACTCTCCTTCATGTGCCTCCCTAAGGACTTCTTCAACTTCTTTAGTTGATAAGCAACGCGCCAACAATCCGTCGTACCCCCTGCGGTATAGCGTTCGATTCTCTGTGTTATAGTAGAATCTTGGTGCTCTTCTTCTAATTGAATCTCTTTCTTTCACGTCTTCTGGCAAGATTCCATGCAAGACGTAATCGATGATGGGAAACGCCAATCTCGGGGTTCAAATTCAGCCTGAGTTGCGTGCACCTCTTGAACTTCTTCTTCTTTGTCATCTTCATCGTAAAGCGGCACTAAGAGTTGGTGAGTTCTTACCGTAACAAACTGTTCCGTCCCGGGAGGCTGTGCCAGAGATACGGCTAAAGCTGCTAACGCATCTGCGTAGGTGTTCTGTAACCGCGGAACGTGCTCGATGAAGAATCCTTCAAATGATTCCGCTATCTCCACTGCCATCTTGTGATATGGTAGTAAATCCTGGCTTCGGACTTCATACTCCCCTTGGACTTGTTTAACTATCAGTTGAGAATCACCGAAAGCTTCGAGATACTCAACCCCTAGTTCCTTAGCGAAATTGAGCCCTATAATCAGTGCGTTATACTCTGCTACATTATTCGAGCATGGCTCGGTTAACGAGTAGGTTCGAGGCATCACATGTTTTCCTAGAGAGACTAACACAACTCCAACTCCGGAGGTAACCTTAGAACATCCAGTAGTACTTGCCATATTAGCTGCTCGTGAGGCGCCGTCAAAGTACAAACGCCATACTTGTTGGTGCGAAGTTGCGTTGGCTTCGTGGGTTTCATCAGGTAAGTCATCATATATTTCGGTGGTGTCCGTAGTTGGATTAGCTGCCAGGAGATCACAGATGGCTTGTCCTTTTACTGACTTCTGTTGTTTGAAATGTAAGTCATATTGGGACAAGAGTAAGGCCCATTTCGCTAACCGCCAATTCATGAAAGCTGGTTGAGTCATGAATACTCGGACTGGGTTAATTTTAGAGATAACATAAATGGTCTGTCCAACCAGATAATGCCGCATCTTCTGAATAGCGAACACTAAAGCGAGGCATTCTCTCTCGATCATGGGATATCGAGATTCAGCGCCTACTATGGTTCGGCTTAAATAATACACCGCCTGCTCATGACCGTTATCATCATCTTGTGCGAGTAATGCACTTAATGAGTGGCTCGTCGCCTTGACATAAATCAAGAACGGTTTGCCTGATTTCGGTGCGACGAGTACGGGAGGTTTTGAGAGATATTCTTTAATACTCTCGAATGCCTTTTGACAAGCGTCGTCCCATACGAACGACACGCCCTTCTTTGTGAGCTTGGAGAACGGTT